>OMLP01039864.1:0-33389 GCA_900302685.1 Spondyliosoma cantharus | reverse complement strand
GGGCTTTGGAACCGTTCTTAGTCTGACCTGTCACCTAGGACCTGTTTGCCTTGGGAGACCCTACCAGGGGCATTAAGCCCCGGACAACATAGCTCCTAGGATCATTCAGGTACTCAAACCCCTCCACCACGATAAGGTGCCGGTTCAAGGAGGAGGGGTAACTCAATTATATAGTATGAATATTTGCTTAGGATCTAGGGTTAGGGTCACTAAGAGGGTCTGAAAAGTCGCTAAATTCAGCGAGAAAGTCGTCAAGTTGGCAACACTGATCGGTTCAACTAGCTTGGGTGGGTCAATTTATGCATCTTTGTGGATCACCTAAAAGGGTTAGGAATCTATCCATCATCGTTTGACAAAATAGGGGCCCCCAAACAGCATCTTGCATAGGGCCCCCAAAAAAACAGAAACGGCCCTGCTCATACCTAAACAACCTAATTATTAATGAATTATTTTACATTATTTGCATTCAACCCAACCCGACCTCCTCCCCTAACAGAATTTTCACTTCTCCTCACTTCCTCCTTTGTAGCTGTAATAATTATTACAGGCACTAGAGGTCGCCACCTAACATCAAACATAAATATGGGTCTTAATAAGCTGCTTTCATTTATGACCTTTATGGTCTTTTTCATGGAGCATTTTCATTCTCCACAGCTAAGAATTCAAACCAGTACACATGAAGCATTTGAAGCTGCAGTTACTCTCACAGCGACTGGATCGCTGACATCTTTGGAACCCCTGCTGATCAGGTTGTCGAATTATTTGAATAATGATTTTTGTCCACACTGATGGATTAAAAATGACAGTGTCTGTGTGTTTCAAACTCTGGAGCAAGACCAACCAAGTGATCACAAGTAGAACATAGCGCTACACAAAGAAATGTCCATTGTGTTCCCTGAAGGGATTCATCAAGGGATCCAGGAATTTTTTTCTCACATTCTTCATTTAAAGGTAGAGATTTATTTGCTTTGCATATTTACGTGTTTCCTGTCAGTTGCCACTTTGTCTGACCAGGTAAACAGGCAGGACCTGTGCCCTTCACAGCATCTGAAAGTCCTGTAGCATAGCAGGAAGTCTTTCAGTAACAGTGAGCTATAGGGAAATGCCTGGTCTCTTAGTCCATAGTTACAGCTACATTGCCATAGTGACTTCAGAGCAGCGGGAGTAGAGGAGGCTGTTTGCTGTGTGCTCTGTTAATGACCACAGGATTTATTCAATAAACCCTTTGCTTCTTAATTAATGCTCTAATTAGACTTCCTTCCTCTCACTGCCAGCCATCTGCACTCACACACACAGTCTTACAAAGACACACATGCAATCAAGTGAGGTGGTGACCTTGTGATAACCTATGTGTTCATCGTTCAATGGCCATGCTCCAGAACTCACACATCACACATGTGCCTTGTGAGCATGCACACAAACAGTGAGCAGGATAAACACACTTTCTTATAGACAGCATTACCATCCATACTGCTGGTGTGCCTCCCCCTGACAGTTGGATATTACCCACAAAGACTCAGATTGAACATATTCATCAGTGGTCCAGCCCACACTTTCATAATAACCATTGAGAATTAATTAATGAGTGTGAGGGCCGGGCAAGAGAGTATAATGTCACAAGAGACACAAGCTGCACATGTCCATTGAAAGAAATACATGTTATAAATAAATGTTTTACTTTTACAGGATCCATTGAATGAGGAGAGAGAGACAGCAGGAAGTCAGAGGTCAAAGAGTTGACTCAGGCGAGCAGGGGGGAAAAAACACCCTGTTTGATTTGTTAAGTTGGTGAGGTCACTGTTTGTTGTTATTGAATGATAATATCTGCACTGTAAGTGTGTCTTATCCAAAATACATAGTGCCCCTTTAATCAATACTAACTTTGTTCTGTGTCTGCTGGATGTGCAAATGGGATGTTATTATGGATTGTGCAAGACCCTCCATTTTCTACCTCTGGTTGGGTGCTTTTGTTGCTTTCGTTCTGATTTTGTAGCGTGGTTATGTCTGTATTGATTGCAATTATGTGCTGCAACAGCTGAAGAGGTCAGTGTGTTTACCAGGGAAATAAGAGCTCATATTCTGCTGTATCAGCTCTGCCGCTGGCTGTTTAATTTACAAACCAACACTGAGAAAAAGCCCAGACGCAATTAAGACTGATGACCACTGAATATACAGTTAGGAAATAAGTATTTACTGTAAGCAGTAAATTCATCATGGCCCACTGACCTCTCTCCTTCTTCTGGATGTACAATGAGAGGAAGTGGACACAGGAGGACAGCCGTTTGCATGGGTCTCATCAATCTCCCTTCCTTTTCTTGCTGTCCATCAGACTACCAGGGCCATGCAAGTCTGTCAGACTTGTTAATTTTTTCAGACAGGAAGAAGGCACGTTTCAGTTGAACTGATCGGTGTATAGCAAGTCTTGCAAGTAAACTGGTGGCATCAACAATGACGCATAAAATGGTGACTGCTGTCTGCTGGCATGTTTGCTAAAACATGCCACCTTTTATAGCATGATGATATGTCAATGTGTTTCAACTTGTGGCCAAGAAAATCAATTGAAGATCCAGTATATAGAAATTGTATGGGCTTCAGATTGCAACAAAGTGGACATGCCTTGCAGTTTTATTAAACATATCAGAGAGAATTGGAAATCCCTTGGAATTGTCATGATTCAGGTTCTTGTTGCTGTGTTCTGATTTATTTTGTCTGTCCTTTTCCCTCCTCACTCACCTCACCTGTTCCTGATCCCCTCGGTAGTGTGTCTGTGTATTTAGTCTGTGTTCTCCCTGTAGTCCTTGGCAGTTCATTCTGTCATCCGTCAGCCTTTGTTCGTCTCTTTGTGATGATCTATAGTGTATAGTGACAAAAAAGTCCTCTCTACTCATATTGTTTTTTTCTAAGTCTCCTGGTTTTGGTACTTTTCAGATGAAGCTGAAAATGAAGCTCGCTTTTGTTCCCCCCCCCAATCCTGCCTCCCGTGTGTCTGCATTTAGGTCCATATCTAGTTTTCCCCCCTCAGTGCAACAGGAATCATCATTGAAACTTGTAACCTCTGTCTCTGGGAAACTGTAACTGCAATATTCACTACTTCATTATGTTATAGATTGATAGATTACAATCTGGAATGTGACACCTGTGTTTTACCAGCTGAGGTAGACATAATATGATGCATTAGTTTAAATCTTAAGGTCTTTGTAAGGTTGGCACTCATGAAATGTAATTCATTTATGGGATCAGTCAACCAATCAGAGTGACTTATGAAGTTGCACTGGAAGTTCAACCAGGGTCATCACCTCAGCACTCTTCACAGACACCTATTATTTGACGGCAACCTTGACTCAACATTCTTCCTGTTATTTCTTATCCCATTCAGCTATTTTAAAGTGATTTTATCCAGTCATGGTGATTCTCTCATTCTCTGTTGTTACTCCCTAATCACCTAACAAGTCTGCATACATACATATGCACATATACATATTATGCGCATATATTATCATCATTATTATTATTATTATTGTTATTATTATTATTATTAGTAGTAGTAGTAGTAGTAGTATTATCCGGTAATCTGTGATATATAATATTTTGAGTGGGTACGGTAGTGATGTAGTGATAATGATAATGTCATTTCCTCTTGCTCCTCGATTTTAATACATCAACTCACCAATAATATTAATGTTAAATAATTGAATGTAAAAAGGTTGAGGTTTTCCCCAATTATCCTGTATCATAAATAAATTAAAGATTAAATAAAGATTACATAAGAAGTTTGTCTGTATTTTGCTCATTTGTCTGTTCCATGTACAGCACAATGTATCCGTTTAATAAAGCATATTAATTGCAGTAAATACATTAAATGGTGATGTTATTACATCAATGTTCTTCTCTAAATAAATTACAAATGTTGGTAGCTGGAGGAAAGAGAACACAGAAAACTGAACTGTTCCTGTGTTGCACTGTCCTGTGCTCCCATCTTGTGGATATTCACAGAACCGCAACCAAAAATGTTAACATAACTGGTGAGGATTGGATCTAAAATTCCTGCCATAAGGTGTTAGTTCAAAATTTCAAATCCATCAAAGAATGAACAAGAACATTTATCCGACCTAAGTGACTGTTTGGATCAGAACATCCGTGCCAAGCTCCGTGTGTGCTGCTGACACGTTTGCCATAACATTTCAATGAGGTCATAATATGTCAATAATGTGTTTTCAACTTTTTCCTAAGCGCATACGTTTACAAAATTAAATAAGATGATAAATTAATGCTGCTTTCAATTTCATAAAGACATGTTATTAATGCTAATTAAGTAAATTTACGAGAGCGTTGTAATATTACGACTCTCATTCAATTTTAAAATATGTTAATATCTCTAATAGCCTATGTCTAAAATTGTCCCTAACTTTTGGGACACTGTTATTGGAAAGATAAGTTGCACGTTTTTCTAATGTTTGGCAACATTATTTGAACATCAAACCACCACACCTTTCACCGCTTGTTTGTCTTTTTGACGGTGGTAGGAATTTCTGAAGCCGACTGCCCTTCAGCCCTTCAGCCCTTCGACAGATTGAAATGGAATAGTTCATTGCTTGGACAGCAGGTGGCGGTAACGTTTCACTAGAAGCGGTTAGCGGAGGAAGAAGAACCATAGCAACGATCAAACAAAGATGGCGACCTCGACTGTTGTGCGCCGCAACACTTCAAAGGTCTTCAGTTTATTTCTCTTTTTTACTGTCGTTACTTCCAACCAAAATGCAACGAGCTACAACAACTTTAACACGACCGCGTTTGGTGATCAGAACGTAACATTCGACGATATGGACAGTTATACAACGACACAGCCTGCGGAGTTTGACTCAACAACCCCAACAACACTGAGCTACAGCAGCACAGAGGAGCCCGTTCTGCCGACCCTCAGCACAGAGCCCCTGCCCATCTCCGACCGCCTGCTCACTCTTGTGACCAATGGTAAACGGTCGCTATAACGAACTACACTTTTAAACAGATTCCCCGCTTCCTAATGAAACCTTAGATATGACATTACATTGATAGCCAACCTAGGTGGACACTCTGCTCTGCAAAGCTACTATCATAGTGTAGTAGCCCAGTTAGCTGATTCTTTTTACGTATCAGCAATCAACTGTACACGCATAAACATCAGAGATGTACACATAAACGTACAAATGTAGCACTTAGACATATTCTGTATTCCTGTGTAAAATGCATACAAATGTACACCATATTGCCACACTGAAGTCATATTTTAGTTTTTGTGTTGCAGTTGACAGCGTCTGCCCCTGTGATGAGCACAAGGATGTGTGTGACATCAACTGCTGCTGTGACAGAGAGTGTGGTGAGGAGGTGGCTCTGTTCACTGGCTGCTCTGTGCTCACTGTCAGGTTAGTCTCTAAAGAAGTTGGGTTTCCAGTCACTGTATGGCTGTAGTATGTAGGATTTGGGATTCAGGGGGAGCTATGTAATATCATTTTTATAATTAATAATATTTGTACTAGAGTCTAATCACCTACACTTAGAATCAGGGTGTATTGAATAACCTTAGAATGCCCCTTTTATATGCAGGGTCCACAGAGTCAGCCCAATCTGCTTTGTTTCTACAGTAGCCCACAACAGGCAAATGAAACACTGGCCTTTTGCATTTTTCACATTTTGAGCAGCAAAGTTGGACAGTTTGATGAGAGTTGAGCTTGACGCATACTTTTTCCCCCCAAGGAACACATTTGCTCCTAAGTTGAGAAATATAAGAGCGCAGAAAGAATTTATGGGACATGATTAAATTTTGCAAATGACTTGTCTACAAGGAGATCTATACAAGCAAAACAATAGAATTTCTTTTGATAAAACATTTGCATATATTTCTTTTGGATAATTTCTGCTTATAACTGTATTCAGTAAGGTAATTTGGAGTTCCAGCACCAAACCTGTGTCAAATTATATATTACATTTGGACAAAATCATTATTTTACTTCCATCACATGAAATCAAATGTTATTGTGCTTTAAACCTAAATTATGATTCAGCTAGTATTACTACACATGGATGATAAATGAGAGGACAACAAATAAGTTTCATATGAAATACATAAATATATAAAATAAGATTGATTCTTTTGTTGTTTCTTATAGAGTTTTGATGTTAAGTTTGCAAAATACAACCTAGTTAAATGAGCCCTACCACACAATGACCTTCAGTTTCCATGTGTAGCAATATTAATAAGACTCTTTAATTGAATATATCTGAAAGGTTTACACATGGCAGTAACCTTTGTCTACATATGGTGTATTAACACACCCACCGATGGTGTGCGTTCTTTTTGTTTACAGTGGCAACAAGCAGCTATGTAGCCAAGATGTAGCGTCCACCTCTTTAAGGAGTACAATAGATGGCTATTCAGAGGTGCAGTCGTTTGTCCAGAAGGAGACTAATTATGATGTCTTCTGCATTCTGTCACAGAACCGTAAGTCATTCGTGGTGTTCATTTGGAGTAAAAATTACATACGAGTGAAGTATTTTTTAAAGAAATCTTCTTCTGTCTAGGAGTTGATGGATTCTCTCATCCCTCACCTGCTCTTCCAACTGGCAGCAACTTTGTCTCGCTGTTTAAACAATTTAGCGGCTTTATTTTTGGCTCAGAGGAGAATAGTGGTCGGGTGTCCTCTGCAGAGCCTCTGACTGTGTCTGGATACCAGGTAAGTCACTACTTTAAAGGGTTTACTGTTCAAACCTATTATTTGTAATTATCATGGAACAACAATGTTAACAGTCTGCATTGGTTTATGTTTTCAGTATGGAGACATGATGATGACAGCAGAAGACAGTGGGAAGAGGGGGATTTTCTGGCTGCCAGCTCCTACTGTTACTGCTGACTGTGTGGACACCAGTCCTGCAGGTAACTGCTACTCACTATAATGTGACACAATGTTACTTTTGTCACTGTGGCAGATGTGGGACAATGATAAATGCCGAAACATACAGTAGTGAACAAGAGCACTAAGTCAGCAAAGGTCATTAAGTCAGCAAACTGACTCAGTAAGTATTAAGGAACTATTAAGAAAGGGAGCAACCAATTGAGCGGGGAAAGTATATTATTATACTACCATTCAGACACAAGGTAATTAATTCAAGTGCATTGCAGGGGCAACATAACAGTTGAAAAAAACAAATTGAGAAAATGTTAAAATTTAATTGAAAGGGAAAATGCAAAAAAAATAAACAAGTTAATAGTTACGGATAAATTCATAAATTGTATTTAAAATACAACAAAAAGAAAAGCAAGCATCTGAAAAGTTACCAATTAAAAATAAGTTATGAATGTAATTATTTAAAAGCTGCAATAAATGAAAAATGTTTTTGCACTGATTTAAATGAGCTCAGGTTTTCAGGAAGCTTGTTTCACCTGTTGGGTACAGAAAAACTAAAGGCAAGGGTGCATTTTATTACATATGAATCCAACCTTTAATTCATAAAAGAAAGAATGTGCTATTTTACTTTATACAGTTAAGTTGTATCCCATGAATCCCTCAAACTCAAGTTTATACTGCACTGAGATAATGAGATGATGATAATTCCAAAAATTACACTAAACTAGTCTGGTCCCAGACCTACAAATCACCACCCATATCTTTGATTTGTTCAGTAATCCAAGTAGGTCTGGTGTTTTGCCAAAATATCCTTAAGATCTATTAAAAGCTTCATTGATGGCTATTAACTGCCTGTCTGACCCTTGGGCAAAACCCATGTGACACAGATACAGTGACTCTTCTGTGAGCAATCATGTTTCTGAACTGTCTCTGGTTGTGCTCACTGTCTCCCCCTTTTGGATGCACAATCGACTAGTCCAGTGGTTTTCAAAGTGGGGGCCGCGGGGGGCGCTAGGGAGGATAAGAAAAAAATGCAAAAGAAAATAACCATTTGTCCTGAACCTTACAACACATAAACTGCCGTAATCATCGGATTCTCAAGTTCAGCTGCAAGTTCGGCATGACAACGTCATAATCTGTGTAGACCTGGAAGTTGTTATCAAGCTGCTCTGCTCCTCAAGCTCGCGTGTAGCTAGCTAGCGCAAAATCGACAGAAGGAGACCAACACCCCTGCCGTGGAGGACTCTGCTGCAAAAAAAACCTAAGAACTCATAGCCAAATAAAATCCAAAAATACATACATTAAGTATGGCTTTACACTACAGCCATACAGAAAAATGGCCATGATTGCCCGAAATGCGTCCTCTGTCTGGAGACCCCCTCAAACAAGTGTTTAGATGTTTGTTAATGATTTTCTTACGCTAAACAATTGTAATAATTATTGAATAGTGAATAAAAGTAAGAAAATACATTCTTAAAGTTGATGTTTCTTTACATATTTTGTTGCATTGTCTGTGGGTTTGGGGGTCCCCGGCCAGAAGCTAATTCTGTTTGGGGGGCCTTGGCATGGAAATGTTTGGGAACCCTGGACTAGTCACAGGTTTATGAATAGGATTAAGAATAAGAGTTTCATCTTCCTCGCTAGCCTGCTTCATCCATTCTAATTATCAACAAAAAATGGTTGTTGTTGTTGTTGTTGTTGGTGGGGGTGGTGGTGGTAAATTTTAATTTACTCTTAAATCTGGCATATCCATAGCTGCTGTACTGATTGGTTATATCAAAACAAAAATAAAGTGCATTCATACATAATGTGAATTTCTGTTTTTTTAAAATAAGGTAGTGGAATACGTTTATAAATATGAAAACTGTAGTGTAGCTTTTACTACAGATCCTTTCTCACTACTTTATTTCTTCTACTAACAACACAAGTAAGTGAGATGGTATTTATGATTGGAGCTGCAGAGTTTACTTATGGACATGTCACGACTGCTGTCATAATACATCCAACCTACAACGAACAACGTACAAAGTGCAACTCAAATTAAAGTGAAGACAGTAAAGGTTGATTAATGTAGATAACAGTCTGTAAAATCTGGGTTATACAGAGGTCTTTCAGGAGAGTGTTGCCATTATGTTTATTCGGAAATATAAGGAGAAAATCCTTCATGGTTTCGTATTAAGATTATTTCATCATTATATGCCATCAGGAGTGTTTCTTTGTTCTCTGGTAAAGGAATAGTAATTTTAAGAAAGCCTTTTTATCCTCTTATTTCATTCTAACTTTTGTTTTGCTTGTGGTTGCTTTGGTTTTTCCTATTTTTCTCCCCAGCATTCCTGCAGGATCAGAGCAATCGGTGTTCTCGGGATGTGGTCCTGGAGCAGGACTGCAGCACTCTGCTGGCCCTCAGCATTGACACCTACACCAACATCCAGCTCATTGCTGTGAGTCCTACATTTACACTGCAACATACTGCTGCTCCACCATCAAACACTCTTACTTTCCATATTATCCGTCAGTGGTGTTTCATGCACCCTGAGAGGATATTGCAATTAAAGGGTCACTTTACCAAATTCACAGAACATGTGTCTTTTGCCAGTTCCCTTACTTTATGGGAGTGCAATAGTGCTTCAGCCATTTTTCTCTACCTGCTCCAAAAGTGGAGATTTAACATTCAACAGTTAGTTCAGATCCAAAAATGGTGTGGCCAAACACCAAAGTCACACAAGTACTGAAACAAAGTAACTGATCTAAGCAGCACTAGACATGCAAACTCCCATGTTCTGCCAGGTGAAAATACTTTTAATTGTTAAAGGAGTGTGATGACCTTCAAGAGATCAGTATAAATGCTTGAGTTTAGCATTGGACTACCAAACCTACATTTTTAGATGGCCACAACATTAACACCCTCATCTGAAACCGTTTAATATTTCAGTCAGATGGAAAGTTTTTCTGGGTGGACTTTACTAGTGATTTCCTTTAATTCTTCGATAACAAAACAAAGTATCATGGATGTTTGTACAGAGGTTGCACAAGATGAACAAGCTACTGTATTGAAAATGCTTAAAATACAGAAAAACTCTGCAATAGTGAATCCATTGATGTTGATTGAAAGATGTTTAACTAATATCTTTTTCACTTGCCAGGGGAAGAATAAAGTTGCAGATGTAAGTATGCCGACTTTTTGTGCGTTTCACTCTGAAACAATTAGTCAGTTAATTAGTTGATCTACAGAAAATCCCTTGACAAATATTTTTGTAATAGATTATGTCTGAGTAATTTTTAATGTAAAAATAACACAAATTTACAGGTTCCAGCTTCTTTAATGTAAAGAATAAAAATAGCTTTTCTTTGTTTTTGTTTAGATTATAAACAAAATGTCTTTTATTTGGGACTACTGGTCAGACAAACAGGTGTTTTTTGTTCCGGGGGATTAATTGATTAATTCATCAGATGACCCATGTTGACCCATGAGTACTCAGAACTAGTCATTACTACATTATTACATGAGTTCTCCATAATCATGGGTCAGTTCTGCATTGTAAGTGGGGGTGATAAGTAATGTCTTAGGCCACCTCCACTGTTCAAAGACGGTCATTCCAGTTTTACATAGATGGATTTATTTACTCCTTTTTCAAACCTTCTGTCTTCTCTGGCCAAGATGTTTACATTGTTTTCCTGAAATCAAAGATTTTTCTCCTTCAGATCTAGGAGGTAAAATCGGACAGTACCGAACGGTTCTTTTAGTACTATCTTTTTGATAATGGAAATGCAAACAATTGTTTAACAAACTGAACACTACTGCTTGGTGGAAACAGAGCTTTATATACATACAGTACATAATTATATACACTTTACATGTATGTGTATATAGCCACACTGTCTCTCCATGATGTGAAGAGTTAGAGTATACCGTTTGTCTTCACATTACTTTACTATGTAATTGTCTTTATTATTTTTCAGCTGATCCATGTCTTCAAAGGCTCACCCCTTAAAACTTCCCATGTTGTTTTAGTGGCCAACAGAACCTCAACATTCGATAATGACCTTCCAGCTCAGTGTTGTTTTGACACCCATCTGGGAGATCATTTTGGGGAATGCAGGTGTTATTGGGTGCTTTAGAATAATTAAGGAGCTGCATAAAAGTTTGTGTTAAAAATGTTCACACAGCCCCTGTCTGCCCCAGAAACATGTGGCAAGCACATGGATGCAATAAGTTAGCACAGACTGGTTGAGGTGAAATGCTGCAATGTAAAGACAAGCAAAATGCAATTTTTCCAATAACTGTTGCTCAGTTCCCAAGAAGGAGGAAGTCATTTGCTATTACACCACAGTGCACTGTTGCTTTACACAACTGCACACTATTCAATAATACCATACTGACACGGGTTTGTTTCACCTGCCTTTCCACCACAGACCCCTGTCTGTTTTTATTAATGCCAAAACACGGCTATAATGCAATGTTTTAAAATTAATCTGTACTATACTGGCCCTATAATAACAACATATCTGTAACTATGGAAACCAAAGGCTGCCTGGAATTTTGGTAAAACACAATGAAGAGTTTACAGCCATGGTAGAAGCTCTGTAAATTATGCTAAATCTTAATCTCAGCATGCCCACAATGACAATATTCTGATGTTTAGTTAGTTAATTTTTACCATGCTTACAATCTTAGTTAAGCATGTTTACTAACTAGCACCAACCAGTAATTACAGCTGTGGCTTTTGAGAGTGTCATTGTTTTTCATAAACCAAAGTACTGGACAGATGACATTTTTGGCTCGATGGTGCCAAATGGACAGTCAGTTCACCATGTTTATCTAGTCAAAATGTTATGGCTATCCATCCAGTAGTTGTTGAGATATTTTAGTCTGGATTGAGAAGTAGTTGTGGATCCACAGGCTTTACCATCTCCATCAATGTACAAACAGTAATTCTGCACACTGTTGTCAGTTGAAAGCAGGAGATGATGATGAAAAATGTCTGCAAAGATGACCAATTTGTGTTTGTTTCGGTTTTGTGACGTTGCTGCAGGTTGTTCCCGTTCAGGCGTCTTCAGTTATTCTGCAGTCTGTAGATGGGACTCAGACGGAGCTACAGATCAGTGATGGAGAAAATCTCAACCCTCTTCTCCTGAACCGGACTCTCTGTGCTAATGTGGTGCTGAAGGTGATTCTAACATACTCCAACACATGTCTGAATCTATGTTTATGGATGTAAAGCAATTTATTTCATCAGTTTATCTGAGGAATCAATAAAGTATTAAGAATTTTCCCTTAAGTATTGTGTTCTTGTCAAACAGAATATAGACATTAGAGTGCACAAAATGGCCGCAAATATAACAAGAATTATTTCCTTTTTTTTTCTCCATAGGTTGTCTATGTGATGACGTACAATCCAGCTGGTGAGATAGTGAATGTGATGGTGTCTGTGGTGCTTGGATTTGTTACTGAAGGAGCTGTGCCCCTGGAGCAGGAGTTTCTTGTCACATTTGTCCAGGTAGTGTCTCAACAACATGTTTTCTATATATCATTGAGTGTTATCCATAAAAGGGTTGCTTTTTTTCTACATGAGGAAGATGGATGGAAGGAAGGAAGGAAGTCTTCGTAGTGACATGTTGCACTTGGAATGGCTATTTAAAGCAGAGGCAGTATTAACAGACAGATTTATTTTTAGAATATCAGTATCATTTAAAGAATGTCGTTAATGATTTCCGTATGTTAAGTCTTATAAGGTCATAGTCATGAATTCGTCTTCATACTCTGCTCACCCAGGAGGTAGAGCTGCCCTGAGTAACAGTGAGCAGCTATAAGAGAGATAAGATACCTCCGTAACGGGGATAATAACGACAATAATAACAGCTATACCAATTTCAATATGATAATAATAAATAAATATATAATAAAAATAATGGCGATGATAGTAGGAGTCAAGCAGGACCATAGCAGCATGACCAACCACGATCCATGAAAACCTGCGAGACCAGAGAGACCAGAAACTCCGGGGAAGAAGCCAAGTCAGTAACATGCATTACTGAATGTGTATAGGTAGAGAGGAAGAGAGAAGAGCTTGGTGCATCATTGGAAATCACCAAGCAGTGTAAGCCTATGGCAGCATAGCTAAGAGCCTGTGCAGGTCCTTACTATAAGCTTTATCCAAAGGAAACTTTTGAGCCAACTTTTATAGGTAGAGAGGGTGTCTGCCTCCCGAACCATGAAAGTGCCTGAATGATGATGGAGATAATGAAAAGAGGAGACTGCTTGCTGATTGCTGACAAAGCTACACATATAGTAAACCTTGCCTGATTCTCTACTGTTAAATAAAGCTGCAAAATAATCCTGTGGACTGTTGCTCCTTAAATGTTTAGGAGTGTTTAAATAGTTCACTCTGATTAAGTAATAAAAAGTTGGTCCTGTGCAATTTATACGGTAATAATTGAAAATGTGTTGATTTTGAGACTAAATGTACTTTGTCTTGTGTCTATTAAACAGGAGGACAAGGAAGAGTTGGCTGTTCACTACAGTGGAAATCCAGGTTATGTGGGTGGGCTACCTCTTATGTCAGGAACAAGATCAGCAGAATATCCTTTATCTGAGAATTCCAGTATTTTTCAACCTGGGCCCTATATTTACATGTTTTGCTTACCACATTTTTTGGTGTCCACTAACACTGGATTTCCCTCACCCTGATTCATAGATACTATGAGTAGTGGTGATATCCTTGGACAGCAGTAGTAGGGAGTTATGGGCCTAAGCCCAGGTGTGAATGGTTTTAAAGCTGTCTGGGGAGGGAACTGCATTGTAGGTGGGTGATAGTTAGTGTTGTAGGCTACCTCCTCTGTTCAAAGACAGTCGTTCCAGTTTGACATAGATGGAACTAAAGTCCAGTTGCCTACGACATAGCACATAGAATTACCATGACCTGGATGACAGAGAACCTTCATCAACATCAATGTTCTGATGCTCTATATTGCCCAGGATTTGTCCTTGACAGGGGTCTTCACTGGGATTGTTCAGAGCGTCGACCCCAGAGACACCTTGTCTCTTCTCCACAGTACTGAGGACCAGGACTGTCTGCTGGGACCACATCAGCATTTCCCTGTCCTGTTCGGTGTAGACTCTGTGTCTGGTTGCACATTAAGGCAGGACATCACTCACACTTAACAAATGTCATCACTATGTACAGGTACAGCGTTTCTGTCTTTATACATAAGTGATGGTGACTTGTCTTGTCTCTGCAGACTGGAGGATGCTGGCAACTGTTCCCTGGTCTCTCAGGTGCTTCTGGATGTTCTGAGAGGACCAAACTATGCTCAATATGTGGCATCGTTTGGTAACTCCCCATTAGGCTATCCACTGGACTGGCTACCAGTTAACAACTTCAATCCTGGTGTGAGTACAGTTAGACTAGTCAGTTCCTGAATCTGATAGGAGTGGAAATAGTGTCTCTGGGGAGTGCCATTGCTTGCTTGTGTTTGAGTGGGTGGTGTGTGTCAAGTGGCATCTACATTTGGCATCTATAATATCTATATATATATAGATATACACACACACACACACACACACACACAGACTTGGCAGAAATATGCGCTCGACTGAATGCCAATCTACTTCATCGTTAAACCAGCATTGCTGGTTTAACGATGAAGTAGATTGGCATTTTTTTGTTTCCACAGCGTACTTTAAGTTGTGTATGCATTATGTTATGAGGCCACAATCCAGCATTATGTTTCACATCTGCAGGAAGGACAGAGTTGCAGCATCCCACTGTCATTTCATTTAGAAGTTGAGTGGACTAAATACGGATCCTTGGTGAACCCCCAAACTCAGATTGTGAGCATCAGAGAAATCATCCAAACCAACACCACCAGTTTGGTAAGATTTACTTTTTGAGAAATACTGTGAGGAAAAATTAGAAGATGCAGTGACAGTCCAAACATGTTCTACTGTGTCTGATGTCCTGTTCTCCCACAGGAGCTATTATCTGGAGGCAGCAGTATCCTGTCAGTCAGGAGCTCAGTGTCATTTATACCAGTTTCTGCTCCTGCTCATCCTGGTTACAGAGCCACGCCCACCATTGATGCCAAACTGCCCTATGACTTCTTCTTTCCTTTTGTCTGAACAGTCCATTTCCTCTCACCTGTGTATGGTAAAGTTTGCCATACACCCTGGTAGGTGGCTCTTCTGACAATAAGCCCTGTGTGTCCTCTCAAACCTTAACTGTATATTGTGTGAATAGTGTACATAGGTTTTGATATTGAAAAATCGGTTCTTTGTGTCAATCTTCACTTTGATGACTGGAAGAAAAAAGTCCCTGAGCCTCAGTTGTCCTTACTTGAGTATATGAGTTTAATACAAACGAATATTGACAGTGAAGATCTTGGTACAGCATGCATACATGGACACAGCCACACCAAAAGCTTTCATCCAACAGGAGGGCACCGGGCAATATGTTTGTAATTTTTGGTCAATGCCATCCATTGGCTCATTATTGTTCAAGGAGTTAAGGGAGGGAGTATCAAACACAAACACAATTAAGCATTTTTTATGAGAGAATCAAACATTATCACACATTTCATCCACAGTCCCTCCCTTTTTGATCATGAGATCAACACCACCAATCATCAGCTACATGTCTAAACTTCCACCTAAATTAGCGAGTCTAAACACACACAGGCACAGTATAGTGCCATGTTAAATGCGGGCCTATTGATCCCATTCCCACTTCCTGTAGGCAAGGCAACCTGTCGGTGATTTTTATCTGAAGCACTACGCTGTATGTCACTGACATCATGTTTGATGTCACCAATGTCACAACCCCGGAAATTGATTGGTTTCACTACCATAATTTGATCCAATAACATTTGGAAAGTATAGAAGAGCAGCACGATTAAATTATTTTATCCCCTTTAGCCAGTTAGCCGGCTCGGTCAGGAATGTAGGTATTTTCATAGCCACAAAGTCAAGCTTTTTTGGCTTCACTAACATAACAACTCGTCAGATCTTCTTTTGGTGAATTAGACAACTTTAGTATTGGTCCAACACAGCACCTTGTGGAACACTGATTAACTGGAGGAATGGCAGTGAGGATTCAATGTTAACTTGTAAAAACTGAGATTTTTTTGTAATTTTTGTACAATAAATATGTTCATATGTATATAGGAGTTTATTCTTTCTATTCTATTTCTTACCTTTTTAATTATTTGTTAATTTTTCACTATTGTTATTGTTTTTTAAAACACTACTGTCCTTTTGCTGCTGTGGCAAAGAAATTTCCCCGTTTGTGGGACAATAAAGGTATACTGATTCTGATTCTTTCGTCAATGTCCAACAAGCATAACTCTTTTTCCATCCATCATGCTTTTAGAGTTGTTTTTTGACTTTTGTCAAGGCTTTCAAGTCCTCTGTTTGGGCCCACGGGACACCCTAGGAAGGATTTGTTTTTGCAATGTACAAATGTACAAAAGTTAGTTTAGCTCCATCATGTAGGACATTCTTCTGTGATGAAAGACGGTAAACAGTCTCTCTATCCTGGAATTTCCAGAAGCGTATTGAACGGCTCTGTGTTGGTTAGGCTTTGTCCGTGCCAAGGTGCGATGCACCCTTTCCAATATAAATCAATCAATCAACATTTGTTTATAAAGCATATTTAAAAACAACAACAGCTGACCAAGGTGCTGTACAATAAAACTGAAATGGCTAGCACAGTAAAAACACAAAGACCAGTTAAGACAGACACAAGAACAATCAGGGGCCACTCTCATACTGAATTAAAAGCCAAGGAATAAAAATGTGTTTTAAGGTGAGATTTAAATACAGGCAGTGTGGGGGCCAGCCTTACATCTAGAGGCAGCGCGTTCCAGAGCTTGAGGGCCATAACTGCAAAAGACCCCAATCTTCCCTCCCAGGATCAGCTGGTCGGCGGACCTGAGTGACCTTGATGGGACGTTAGGTTGTAAAAGGTCAGTAAGGTAGGCTGGAGCTAGTCAGTTTAGTGATTTGTAGGCATACAATAAAATCTAAAAAAACAATCCTAAAACATACATGGAGCCAGTGAAGGGAGGCCAGTATGGGTGAGATGTGCTCTCGCTTGCGTGTTCCAGTTAAGAGACGAGCTGCAGGATTTGCACCAACTGCAAGCGAGAGAGAGAAGCCTGGCTAACACCAACATAAAGGGCATTACAGTAGTCAAGTCTGGAAGAGATAAAAGCATGTATAACCCTTTCCAAGTTCTGAAATGATAAAAATGGCTTGACCTTAGATAAAAACCTCAGCTGGAAAAAGCTAGATTTGACCACTGAGTTTATCTGTTTGTCCAGCTTAAAATCACAGCCCATTATCACACCCAGATTTTTCACAGCAGGTCTTATGGTTCCAGGGAACACAGGTGCATATGAGGGGCAGGAGGTGAAAAGCTAAAAACTAACTAGTTACTAAGCCTGTCTAACAAATGTAGAATGGCACTTGTTTGTGTAGAAAAAGCATGAAATGGAAAAACTCAAGATTCCATCACTGTTGGAAGACATCTTATTTGCTACTACTGGAAAAGACATTATTCAATTTGGTTGGCGGGTGTGTTTATAATTAGTAAACAGTAAGCAATTGACCAAAACAAGTGGAAAAGGGGGCCACTATCTGGGAGTAATCTTAATGTGAACTGAAATGACCGATAGAGTCCTTAGCACTGTGTTAATTATATGTGAATTAACATAAATAATTATCTTAGAATTGTGGGGAATACGCTTTAAAAAAATAAACTAAAGAGGACTCTCATTTGGACTTGTATTTCGCTATTAAAAGAGTCATTGCCATAGAGATGACACACCGTTCCGTCTAGTCACATTGGTGTAAACTGGAAGGTTAGCTGCAAGTTTTTACTCGTCCTGCCATGAGTCTTTGGTCTGAACAGGCCTTTAAAGTGAACTCCCATTTGATAAATGATCAGTATGGGTAGTGTTAAAATTGAAAAGAAAAAGTAACATCTCTGGAGTGGCTGCCATAGACAGGGATTTGATAGTTGTACTAGGGTGTAAACCATGGAGAATCAAGTGTTTAGGGGTCCACACTCCGGAACAGAAGGTGGCAGTATGTACCAAATGTTGAATGCCAACCGCTGTAAAAGAAGAAGAAAACAAGCAGCTTCTTTTCCCATAATGCACATCGGCATATTCACCTTATAAATGTGTGCGTGACTTCCGTTCGGCCTTTCGGTCTGCTAGCAACATGTTGAACCGCCTGCTGACCGACGGCGATTAATATTTGTAAGTTTTTCAGCGTTTTTAAACGAATTTTGGTGAAACAACTTTGATTTATAAACGTAAATGATAAAGTGTGTTTTCTTGTTATCGGATCAAATTGTACTGTAATGAGTCAATCAGTTGGTAGCTCTTAACTGGCTAATGCAGCTGTAAAACGAAATGAACACGTGACGATATTTCTGTGCAGAAGTTGTTTTTATGTAAACGGATCTATCGGTGTCGTTTTGAGTTATCGTAATATTATTTTGACGTAATCTTTCGGATTTTTCTGGGTTGTGCGGTTCAGGGCTCATCATGCACTGCGGTTGGCTAACGTTAGCTAAATGTGTTTGACAATATTCATTGTCCTGGAGAAAAAATGGGAAAATATGCGGAAATATGAACGAACTTTAATGGAGTCGCATTAATCCTTAAGAATACAGTGACGGATGCACATGTTATCGTCAGGATTGCCTAGTTATTGAAATGTGATGGGAAAATGTCCTCACCTCCCTATTAAAATGTTCAATAACTTGTGGCAATAAAAAAAGTAATTCCAAGTACATCTGTTGGTCAAGATTGTGATTGTGGCCCGTCAGAATTGCTAATCAATGAAAATGGAGCATTGACTGTAGCAAAGCAGGAAATCTGTATCCCAAAGTGCAGTCCTATGATGAATACACAGTTTAAGTATTTACAAATTAAGTAGAGTAACCTTGCAAAATAAACCAACACTGCTGATACAACTGATGAATCGCATCAGTGTTTCACTAGCAATTTCTGATGGCTTTTTTTTTTTTAAACACCAAAATGTGTTTGAATAAGCCAGCAGCCTTAACACCAGTGCACATCATAGCATCGCACCAGAAAAGGGTAGCTGTGCATTCACCTGGGTGTTTCTATCTCAGCTGCTAGGAGCTGGAGCTGCTATCCACATGGGAGAAAATGACTGTACCCATTGAATTTACAGGCAAAAGTCAGATGCTAGTGGGTGGTGGGGTTTTTTGTCCTGTGTAAAAACAGTATGATATGAGAAGGGCTGTACTTGAGTAAACAGAGCCATGTTGTAGACTGCCTACCCACTAATGTTTTGACTTACGTGATGTCCTTTTTGTCCCTTTCAAAGATGCTGGGTCCCTTGATGACCAAGTCCCACGGCAGAGCATCAGCCATGGAATAGAACTACCGATCACCTGCCTCGTCTTTGGCACTTAGGGTAAATTTGCTTGAGTTACCATGTGACCTTCTTGCGCAAATTTAGTGACATGAGGATTCAGACGACACGGTGGTTCCCTGTCTCCCACCCCAGCTCTAAGTCAGCTGACCAGGCAGTCTGTGTTTGGCTCAGTGTTACAGTGCTGGTAGACGAAGTCTCTGTACCTTGACTCGGATGTGCTGGCTCTGTTTTAGAGTCTGGTGCATCTGAGTTGTTGCAGAGCGCAGCCCAACGAGAGTGGCCTGTCCTGATCCACAGCAGGGCAGGCCTAGTGTAGGGCCGCACATTCATAGTGATGCCACAAAGTCCCATCAGCATTTACTATAGCTTGTTCAGACATTTGTGTTGCATGATGCAAGTCGTAATTTCAGTTTCAAAATTGTACTTTCAAACCCCACTTTGACGTATTAAAAGGTGGTTCCAGCCTCAATAGAAACCAAATGATTCAAATACATGGACAACTAGGACAACCGTAGATGTAAATCTGGCCAAACTGCAACTGAACAGGGGTTATATTTGATAAAATGTATAAAACTGCAGAGAATCCACACTCACATTTGCACACTTATAAATGAGTATATATACTGTACAGATGGCAAAATTCTGATTTATAAAACCTGGCATACCCAACAATTGACCAAATCCCAAATGAACTTTGACACATGCGCACATTGATCAGCCCCTTATCCCATCTTCTCACCCACATTCAACCATATGTGGTCAGCGCAAAGCACCTTAATGTTAATGCATGGAAATGAGCCTGCTCATTAGTTTGATCATGCCAACAAGAGACAAAAAATAGGCGTTTATCGGTAAGATGGAGGCTACAAAGCATATATTGTAAATATTCATTCATAGTCCTCAAGCAGTGCAAATACCGTGACAGTCCGTGCGGTCAATGCAGCATTATGCATGAGTGGCATAGCAGTATTTATTTAGTGATCACACTGCCTGATCCACTTGCCAAAATGATTGCTATAATTGTTATCCCCTACCCTGAGATTTGAGATTTGAAAATGGAAGTTTGACGCATGAACCTTTTTTATATTTGGTGAAGTTTAGTTACGGTGGTGCTGGTCACTGAATTTATTTCTATGTGTTAATTTTCACACTCCATATGTGGTGGTAATGAAACTGTTCCAGGTGAGGTGACAACAGAAGACAGTGTGGTAGCCGCAGTGTGCGCCTGACTGAAATTGTACTGGTATGTTTTGTGTACGGCACTCTTCTTTGATATCTGAAGTAATCATGTATTTCTACAACAGATGATGATTCCATTACCAAACAGTCCAGCCCCCTCCGCTGCGCTCCGGGGATGTGACGGTGAGATAGCACTGATGAAAAGAAAAGGTTAGTTTTTTACTGTAAGGGAAGTGCACCTCTTTCAGGCCCTATTTTGTGCATGCGGAACATTTATAAATGAGACTCCAGTTCGGTTTGTGTTCCGCTGTTTGAGGTGTTTTGTTTTTTTTAACTAGTTTGGATAGCAAGGGACAGTTTCCAGAAATTCAAACATTCTTTAAACCTGTGACTCAAACACTTTTATCTTGCATATTTTGCAGGCAAGGCCTTTAGCTGCTCAGTTTGGAGCTGACAGTCATGCTGCTGACTGACTGAAGGTGAGTGTGGGTGAACAGTGTACCTTCAGTTAAGTCATTTGTGATGACAAAATATAACGACATGCAGGAAAAAAAAAAACACTTGAGCCATGAACATGGCAGTTGCAGCCGTCTGCAGGGTCCACTAGTATGGGTCCATTGTCACTTATTGCTCTTAATTTCTCTACAGGAGCATGTGGAACAGCTGGCCTGCAGGAAGCAGCTAACAAGTGCAAAGAAATGAGACTCACAAAGGTATGTATTGGTGTGATACAGTATTCTTTGCATGTAGAGATGTGTAAACCCAATCTTGTACTCCTGTGGCAGAGACCTCCTCTCTGTTGTGGAATTTTGGTATTGGGAGAGAAACCTCGGGACTTTGGCACAGGTTCAAGTAATTACTATTTACCAGAACCTGACTGAAGACCTGAAACATGCTTCTTGCAGAAATTTGAAGTTAACCTTGGGTATGCGCTGTATAGTAATACTTGCGCTTTGTGTTCCTGTTTGTCCAGCGTTTTCCTGCTGGGCTGGTCTCAGAATGAGTGGAGAGGTTCCTTACTCGGTCTACCTGCTCAAATATGACTGGGCTGCTGCTCGTCATCAGTACACCACATGCTTCAGCCTGTCTGATCAACCTGGTTGAGGCTGTAAATGAAAATCGTTCTCTACAGGAGCATGTGGAACAGCTGGCCTGCAGGAAGCAGCATACCAGTGCAAAGAAGTGACTCAACAAGGTATGTATGACATCTTGGTGTGATACAGTATTCTTTGCATGTAGTGATGTGTAAACTAGGGATGTCCCGAGCCAATCTGCAGGATCAGGGCCAATATGGGCATTTTTCAACTGATGGGGATCTGCAATTTTCAACGTGGACCCAAGCCTGTTTTTGTTTTATGGCGGAGCACAATTTGTGGCAGAATGCAGACGCATGTAACGTTACTCTAGCAAACCTTTTGGATAAAATGTCTGCAGTGTGGAAATATTTTAAATGCGAAAGCAGTCCAACGGCCACATGCAACATCTGCAATACAACCGTTTTGCGAGGGGGTAACAAAAGAGCTGTATTTAATACTACACATTTGATACGGCACATGAAAAAACAAACGAGTAATACAGGCAAAGGCACCGAAGCAACAAACACTTGCGGATACTTTCAAAAGGAAAGAAATGTCATCGAGACGGCAACGCAGCCAAAAATATTACAAAGATAAGATATTTTGAATCCCTGGTATACCATCTCTGCATAACATTGCATTGAATCCACTTTCAAGTTACAATGTGCCATTATGTGCACTAGTTCATATCAGTATCGGATTGGGACTCGGTATCAGCATTTACGAAATATTAAAGGACTTGGATCGGGGTTATAAAAAAAAGACATCCCTAGTGTAAACCCAATCTTGTACTGCTGTGGCAGAGACCTCCTCTCTGTTGTGGAATCTTGGTATTGGGAGAGAAACCTCCGGACTTTGGCACAGGTTCAAGTAATTACTATTTACCAGAACCTGACTGAAGACCTGAAACATGCTGCTTGTAAAAGTCTGATGTTAACCTTGGGTATGAGCTGTATGGTAATACTTGCACTTTGTGTTCCTCTTTGTCCAGAGTTTTCCTGCTGGGCTGGTCTCAGAATGAGTGGAGAGGTTCCTGACTCGGTCTGCCTGCTCAAATATGACTGGGCTGCTGCTCGTCGTCAGTACAGCACGTTTCAGCCAAGTCTGATCAACCTGGTTGAGGCTGTAAATGGAAATTGTTCTACATTCTGTTGGAAAATGTCCTGAAGGCATCACACATGTTTGGCATGTAGAGGGAATTATCACATAAGCCTTGATGGAATATAAAATCTGGTCTCCTTTAATTAAATGTATTAAACCTTTTTGAATAAAATGCAGTGTTGCACTGTCCAGTTTTGTGATGTGACTTAAATACATTTTCAATATTAAAATGAAGGCCTTGGAATAAATCAGGTGTTTATAATTATGCACTTGCTGTGTGTCTAAATGTCTTACCAGTCTGTCAAGAAACAAAAAGTCATGTCACCAAATTTCATTTTGGTGCCAGACTGTCTAAAAAGCTATATTGCTTTCAATGGGAGATGCATGGACACTCTAAAACCCAACATATTAACTTCATGACTTCTGAGACAGGAAAGCCTCCAGAAAATGTCCTCAAATTTGTGAGGAAAGGCTATTAGTGGCCTCATCAGCGAAAATCAGTTAGACCTGTGTCAGTTTATGTCAGTCATTTAGGGGGGAAAATTAGTGGTTAACTAGTGTGTAGACATGTTCCTTCATTACCACAGGTGTAATTTATGGTTTTGGACTGAATTCTACATATGTCAACCTCAATTGTTGAGTAGCTGCTTCCAAAAATATTCCAAGTCACTCATTTATGACCATTATAGCCAAGTCTTTGGACAATTAAATCTTAATGCAAATTGGCTGCCTTATAAAGAGAATTAGTTATAATTATAAATCCAAGGTGTGACATTGAGTTACATGGCCCAACAATTTTGTTTTTCAAAAACTCTATACATGCATACTTATTCAAAAACATACTGACATGTTGCAAGTTTTGAGGGAGCTTGTAATTGGCCAACTCAAACCTACACCAAGAAAGTCATCCAGTCCTGAACTGAACTTTCCTGGGAGAGCCGCAGCTTAAAGGCCTGCACAACACAATAATACAAAAAAATACACAAATTGGCTGAATTGAATCTGCGACAAATACAAACCCAATGCCACTTAAGAATAGAATAAATCTGGGGGACTGCCCAGGCACCCAGAGGGCTGCATATGGGAGGACAGCCTAGATCAGGCACTTGGCTGTAGGTGCAGGTCCTACTGATCTCCTTCCCTCTTGTCCAGTCGACTACCAGGACCACAAAGATGCTGGGTCATGGCGATGTTATGGATCAAAAACAATGACCTCTTTAGACTGTCCCCTGGTCTTCTGCTACACCTGTGCGTGTCTATCACCACCTGAAGCTGCCCTTCACTATCACACAGAGCTTACGGCCGGCTGTTCACTGCCGCCGGGCTGCCATGCTGCTGCTCTGCCACCCGGGCCTGTCTGCTCTACCTAACAAGCCCAGAGACACTGCAGCAGTGTTTGATGACCAAGGTGACTAAGCTGATAATTCCTGAATCACTAAACATACAGTTAGGAAATTATAATGCATCAGATGCGCTGACAGAGATTTTAGTGATCTTTGTAATGTCAGTCCGCTGGACAACAAAAGGGTTGGGAGATACAGTACGTGGAACTTCCAGACAAGTGCCAGATCTCGGCTTTCCTCCGGTGAGTATATGTACATACAGTCTGCAATTTGTTCATTTTCAACTGGTAGGATTGAAAATTGATGTGATATTTTGTACATTGTATGCCAAAATAGCATAGGTCAGGGGTGGAACTTGTTTAGGTTCCATAAGTACCACATACAATCTAGATTTGGTTTATCAATTATTTCTGAATATTGACGAACTGTGTGCAGCTATAGCTGTCTCCACTATATGTAGCTAGGACTCCCCCTAATATATTTCACTAAATTGTTTGTTCTAATGTCAGTTCTTGTCTGTTCTTATGATTCCCTTTAACTTCAGATTGATATTAGGAAGAAGCTCACTGTTTCCACAGACTAGTTTCAGTTCAGAATGCTGGCACTCCAGAAATATTTGAAATATTTGACATGTTAGACGGCTTTAATTTTGAAATTCCACATCAGAACTTCCTGATATTATATGAGGTGGTGGAGTACTGTGATTCTGACGTAGAATTAGTCTGTGGAAACAGGTTTCCTTTGAATGTAAAATCTGTATTCATAAGGAAATATTGAAAATATCTGACTAATAAGTGGGCTTTAATTTTTAAATTCCTCAATAGAAGCTGAGCTCCTGATATTGTGTTCATTTCCAATGCTGTGCTTTTATTTTGAATTCTGTTCTTGCACTGCATTACCGTAATAGCTACTATATACAGCCACCACAAAATAACTGGAGACTAGTTTGACCGGGGGTTTTCGGAGTGGAGGCGGCTTGACCGCAGTCCGACACCCCAGAGAGCTTGAGTCCACCGGGCACGTATCTGTTACCTGACATGTACGATGCTGTCGTGTTCCGTCCTCGAAGCGTCCTGTCCCACCGGGATCGTTTCAGAGGCGGAACTTCATGCCTGACTGATATTGTTGACTTTCTCATACTTGTGTTTATTTCACAAGTTTTCCTTGATTTGTGTGCCTCTACTGTTGTTGAGAAGGTTAAATTACAAGTTAAATCGTATCGCCATTTCTCTGTGTTGAGTGTGCTTATTAATAATATTCCCGACTGCGTTGTGCTGGGACAACATGCATCTTGTAAAAATCGTAACGTCGTTTGGTGGGCTGCTGTCAGTGGACAGAACAAACGGGGCTGGTTTTAAGGCGGAGTTTTCCTGCGTCAAGTAAACTGATTTGAAGAGTTTTTTTCTCAGAGGACAGCTGCAGGCTACACTGAAAGTCTTAAAGGGAAAAGTGGAGTAGACAAAAGGTAAGCCATCTATCTAACGGTTGGTAGTATGCAAAGTAAAAAAAACTCGAATCTTTGCCCCTCGCGAAACTCAGACTGCTCAACTTTACTGTCAGTAAAAACGCTTGTCTGGCAAAAACATGTCTACAGGATGTGTTCATCACGAGCCTGGTGTCAAACTGTAACCCTAATTTATGGCTAAAAGCTGAAGTTACACAGACACAGGTCGTCTACACTACTGCACTCATCTCTGCACAGTCTTGTAGAAAACAATTCAACATCTGTGACCAAGCTCACAGATGTCACTTTATTGTCATCTTCTTTATAAGTAGACTGCAGATCATTAACGTTCAAGTCATTCCCTGGCTGCACTAACTATATGGGGAAATGCAAATGAAAAAAATACCACCGCTCAGATTTTGTTGAAATGAATTTCTACATCTACATCTGGTAGAGTTCTATTATGTGTCATTAGACTTTTTAAACTTCTGCTCTTAATGCTGAAACGTTTTTAGATTGGTTAAGTTAGTGGACTTTGGTCCTGCTGTCTGCCACTTTTCCAATTTAAAGTTTAATTGCATGTTTTGTTTACGTCAGCAGTAAACATGATGCTGTAGTCTTATTATCTTGTGTGTTATAGGCTAGTTTATCCCCTTGCTGCAGACGTCTTGACTTAATGGGTGGGTGGATGGATCATATGACACCTGTACCTACAAGAATATAAGAATTAAAGTGGAAACAATAATCTAAGAGTAAAAACAAACATATGGAGAAAGTACTACTACAAGAAGTGTCATTATACTATGCAAACTGCAATAGTTTTACTGTATGGGTTTAAAAGGGCAGGTATTGCAGAGTAAAGTGATTGTAGATTAAAAATTAGTGCAAGAATAACTTTGAGTCCACATGTATATCATACCTCATCCTGTTTTATTATTTCTACAGCGTCCTTCCTTCCAGGCTGAGGTGAGTGGCTTTCTTAATAACATGTCGCAAACCTTAAAAAAGGAGAAGTAAAATCAGATTGCCTAACATATGGAGAAATCTGCCCAGCTGCTGAGATTTATTACAGAGCTGAGGGTATCAGATGGTCAAAACCATGTGACTTGTATTTATCTGAAAATAAAATATTAAAATATACACCTTTTTTTCTTATTATTCATTGGCATAGTCAGCCAGAGGTGTTTCTACGGAAGCCGATAAATACCATAGGTGCACCCCACAGATCTCTAAAGATGTGGTTAATGAGATCATTTACAGGAGTGGACCCTGCCTTGCACACACTCCTCTGTGGGCTGGGTTTATGAGATGCAAAGCAAACCATATGGATGATTTGATGCATTGATTAATATTGGGTACTCCGTGATTTGACATTTTCAACTTAAATCATTTGTGTTGTAATGGCACTGCTGAGCTGATAAACATTAAGTTATGCTCTAAGTAATGAGAGCGGACAACTTTATGTTTTCTCATGATAACAGATTCAGTATCTTGTTGTTTCGGCATAACAAGCTTTGTTATCTTGAAATAATGACATGTAAAAAATAAATACACCCATCACCATTATGAGCTTCCATATGTTTCCTGAAATATGAGAAAACATTTTTTCAGTTACAGTTTATTAAGTTTTATAGAGAAGCAGCTGTGTTATTTTCTGTACACCTTTTGCCATGCCTTTGAAATAAAACGCACACTTCCATTCATCCCTCTGAGGTGGGCTGGCACGTGAACCGCTCCTTTCAAAGAGCCCGCCATCATGGCTCGATACCTGAGGTATTTCACTACTGTGGGCGATGAGCAACCAGCTACGTGGGAGGATGAAGAGTTGCACGTGGCAAGTGAGGAGCTGAGTGCGGCCACCGGGCAATTTCCAACAGTGTTTACCTTAAGGGAATCACTGCAAAGGCTCTACAGCTCAGACCGCTTTCAGGTATGCCACTGTGGTCCTTTCAACGCATCTGCTAGTATAGAAACGTCGATGCAATGTTTTCAAAACCAGTTTTATGGAGAAACTGGGACCAGAATTAGTTTTGGAATTTTTTTGCTCGTTTTAACATTGCACTCAATGTCGGACTCAAAATGGACAGTAAAACGAAACGAGAAAAGATCAAAATCGATGCAGTAGAACCAGAGATATCTTCTTTTTTTCAACTGTGTACTGTTTGCATATCTTAATCATCAGGATTGCACTCACATTGCTCCAGCCGCAACCATGCCTGAGCAATGTTAACTCATGTACATATGTCATCACGTCGTAGCATGATTGCAGCACAATGGAAAACAACAAAGAGAACATGAGTTTACTGACTTTTTTGTGGCTTATCAAGTGTTGTTTTGGTCACCGATGGCCCTCTTAAAAACCTTGATATCTTGATTATGCAAGGCGGCATAATATGCATGATGATACTTCATGTCCACAACCCCTGCAAAATGACTTACCATAATTTGAGCCATTCGGTCCATTAACATTCGGAAAGTGTAGAAGAGCTGTAGATTATATTATTTTAACCCCCTTCAAATAATCCAGACACTAAACTGGTAGTTAGCCAGCTTGTTTGGCGATCCAGGTATTTTCTTACCCGGGAGTAGCTTTCATGAGAATAAATTAGGCTTCACCTCCAACACTTTATCGAGTAATAAAACGTCCTTAATAGATATAGAATAGATATCCCAAATTCCTTCCTTATTTCTGCCCCACCAGCTGATGTTGATAACGTGTCATCACACATCACTGCACGGCGGAATTTAGCGTGTTCTTACATTTAGATCAGAGCTGAGCCGAGGTGTCTACTGCAGAGTCAATTGGCCTGAGTGTAAATGCAGAGTTTAGACATTCTCATTCCACACAAAAGTCTGATCTTAGCAAGTTTAAGTGGGATTTTTGAGCAGTGTTAAAGGGGTATACATTTCCCTTGGACCCCCTTAAATGACTGCCTGTGGATCCTGGGGAAACTCACTATATCAAAAACTTAGCAACATCAGCAAACTATATGTGCTGCCTTCTCCTGGCATGCAACATCCGCAACATTAGCGATGCAAACCAGTGCATACTGTAATATTTCTTCGTCAGTAGTTTCATATGTGTATTAGAAAACTAAACAGCATGGTGGCAGCCAGTTGCTGAGTTTTGCTCCCTCTGTGACACTACAGGCGTGATACAACTTTTTTCACATATGCCTGGGAACACTCCTTGATTTGAGCAGTTCCCCTCTAAGAGCTTAAGGAGTTTTTCAATCAGTTGCTGTAAGATGCTGTATAAAGAGAGGCACCTTCGACTCATCGTCTGACTTTGCTTCCAGGTGCTGGTAGTGTGCTTGGTAGTCCTGGATGCCATCTTTGTTCTGGCAGAGCTGCTCATAGATCTGTCTGTTATCAAGTTGGCACATGACCACATTGTTCCTGAGGTGAGACATGGATTTTTAATTTACTCTAAGCAACATGAAAGTAATTATCAAGGTCTTTATATGATATGATTTACCGCACATTTTTTTTTTTTGCAGGTGTTTCACTACCTGAGTTTGGCTCTTCTCACATTCTTCATGGTGGAGCTGGCTGGTAAGCTGTATGCTTACCGCCTGGAGTTCTTTCAGCACAAGTTTGAGGTGTTTGATGGTCTGGTGGTGATAATTTCCTTCATCCTGGACATTGTCTTCATCTTCCACGAGGACGCCTTTGATGGGATGGGTCTTCTCATCCTGCTGCGGCTCTGGAGGGTGGCCAGAATTATCAACGGTCAGTTAACTTTTGCCTAATTAACATGTATCTGCAACTTGTGTCAGTACATAGCCGTAGCCCTGCTGTTTGTCACCGATCTCATAAATGTTCGTTAGTAATATAATATAATAAGAATATAGCACAGACATAGGCAGGCCTTTGTGTTGTGTTGAAGGCCACTGAAGAGGATTAAATCTCGTTAATCTTGGACATTGTCTATTCACTATGATTATCAGGCTATCTAATGCTAACGTTACCAGCGTGGGTGATTCCATACCAACTCACCCCAGCCCTCCCTCTTCATGTCATAGACTTTCTTGAAAAATCTTAGAGCTGTACTCCAAATACTCTTTTAGTGATGACTTTGGCTCTCAGAGCTAAATCTCATAATTTAGAGTAGAATAGAATAGAATAGAATAACTTTATTGTTCAGAGCTGTGTAGAAAGGGTGTGTTATGTAATTTAAATGGACAGGGCTTTCCTGTGTACAGTGCTGCAGTCCTGTAAAGATCTGCTTGTCTTATCAATCCCATTTAGTTTGTTTCTATTTGCGAAGGTCATGTGTCCATACCAAACAAAAATATTAAAGACAAGGATGCTCTCTATCAGACTGACACACACCTTCTGCAGGACATCAGACCCTTCAATTTCCTAACTAAAAAAAGTCTCTGACTGGCTTTCTTACATACAGTTCAGTCAAAAGTTTACATCCACAAACATGTATATCGTTGCAGTCTTGAGTTACAGTGAATTCTACAAATCTATTTTTTGTATTTTTGTATTTTTTTCTGTAATGGATTGAGTGCAACACATACTACACTCTCACAAAAAACATATATGAATTTTGGTTCAATAAATGATTTATTTTAGGTATTTTTGAAAATGTACGTACTGTTCTCGGGGAACAAAGGTAGGGCAGGCGTGGTTATTAGACATTAATAATTACAATTACAAATTATTAAAATTAATAATCAAAACAATAAAATGGGGCACCAATAACCAGACCAAAACGTTCTCAAAAGAAGGGTTCACTCTAAATGTAAATATTTTTTAAATATTCAGAATTGAAGGAACAGTGAAGGAAATGAATCACAACTAGCTGGGGTGCCATAAGTAATAGCATGTTTTTTATGATGATCATTTCTAAGGCTTTGCAATGAAATCATCCTTTTCATCAAAAGAAGAGCATGAGATGGTTGCATAGTTGTTACACAAAGAGATGACTGTTTGAATATGTTTCAGGTATCCTGGTGTCAGTGAAAACACGTGCACAGCAGAGCATCCATAAGCTGAAGGAGAGCTATGACCACCTCGTTCAAAGAGTCACAGAGCTGCAGGAGCGCAGTGATAGGCTGGTGAGTCCTTACAGCAGCTTCATACTACATCTGAATTTAAAGGTCCAGATTTTCTGGGACAGTAAAGAAATAGGTTTTAATTCTCAACATATACCAGAAGAGATTATTATTATTATCTATTTTCAATAGGAAGAAAGCTAGCTTGGGAAGTCTGTGTTTGTGTTTGCAGATTCCATTTCTGCTAAAAGAGCGGAGAGAGAAGTACTGAGTAACTTCCCTGGGGCGTTTGTGGAAAAACTATCCCATGGCCTTCAAAAGAAATTAGCTCCAAGGCTTATACACAAAACCTAGAGAGATGGGGAAGGTTGAGTTGTTCACATCAAATCTGCTCATATATGGACAATAAAATATATTTCACAGTTATTTAACAGTAACCAATATAGGCTACTTCTTTGTCGTCTGCCCATCATTTTTGAGTGGATTCACTTGTTCATTTCAGTTTCATTAATCATTACATCAATGTCATAGTAGTTCAACATACAAAATGTCATTCATAAACTAATAGATTCCTGTTCTGTTTTCAGCTTTGGTAGTGGTAGGTTGGGTGACAGCAATTGGAGTTGAGACGCGATTGAAAAATGCAGATATTTTTTGCCTGGTTTTCCCTTTGGGCTGACATTCGTTCATTTTGGTTTTAGTGTTGCAGGTGTAGGTGAAACAAAAACTTGTGTTTGCCACATTGCTTATTTTCAACGATAAACCAAAATCCAATTAAAAAATCCCATAACCCCTGGTTGTGGAGGTGTTGAAGTGATGCTAACTTCTGGGTTGGCCTACAAAAATAGGTCATCCCTACACCACACAATACTATATGACAGCATTTTACTTTTTACTGTATTTTTCAATAGTGTTCATGAGAGTGTTTCAGTTGTGTGTGTGAATGAGTTGCATTTCAAATGTGTATGTGAGAGGCAATTCTGAATAATGTACTGAAAGGTTGAGACCCAACAACAGACTGACTCTTCTGTTTTCATCTGTCTTAGGAACAAGAGAACCAGAAACTTCAAGCCCTCCTGAAGAAGCATGGAATAGACTTCTAACTCGCTAAGCTAACTGTTTTGGAAGTACTGTTAAGTGTTGTTTATATCATGTACCCATTTGCACCATTTTTTGCTGGAACATTTAAACTACACATTTCTTGATGAACTTTCCATTTTAGACCTGATTTCAGTATAGCTACTTGTTAATGGAACCGTGAAAATGGAAATTAGTTGGAGGTCTACATATATTCAAATGATATTCACATGCTACTGGATATTGCTCTATAAAGCTAAAAGGTCATTGCCTTAATTTGCTCGTAAATATTTGAAGCATTCTTCAGACTCATGTCTTGTACATAGAAGTTAATTTACATCTGCACTTAAAATACTGTATGTTGTGTAAAAGAAATATATGTAAAAAACATTTTTTTATAATAATAAATGTAATATACAGTGGGTACGGAAAGTATTCAGACCCCCTTAAATGTTTTACTCTTTGTTAAATTGCAGCCATGTGCTAAAATCATTTAAGTTCATTTTTTTTCCTTTTAATGTACACACAGCACCCCATATTGACAGAAAAACACAGAATTGTAGACATTTTTACAGATTTATTAAAAAAGAAAACTGAAATATCACATGGACATAAGTATTCAGACCCTTTGCTGTGACACTTGTATATTTACCTCAGGTACTGTCCATTTCTTCTGATCATCCATGAGATGGTTCTACACCTTCATTGGAGTCCTGCTGTGTTTAATTCTAATGATTGGACTTGATTAAGGAAGCCACACACCTGTCTATATAAGACCTTACAGCTCACAGTGCATGTCAGAGCAGATGAGAATCATGAGGTCGAAGGAACTGCCTGAAGAGCTCAGAGACAGAATTGTGGCAAGGCACAGATCTGGCCATGGATACAAAAATTCTGCTGCACTTAAAGTTCCAAGAGCACAGTGGCCTCCATAATCCTTAAATGGAAGACGTATGGGATGACAAGAACTCTTCCAAGAGCTGGCCGTCCAACCAAACTGAGCAATCGGGGGAGAAGAGCCTTGGTGAGAGAGGTAAAGAAGAACCCAAAGATCACAGTGGCTGAACTCCAGAGATCAGTGAGGAGATGGGAGAAAGTTCAAGAAAGTCAACCATCACTGCAGCCCTCCACCAGTCAGGGCTTTATGGCAGAGTGGCCCGACGGAAGCCTCTCCTCAGAGTAAGACACATGAAAGCCGCATAGAATTTGCCAACACATGAAGGACTCCCAGACTATGATAAATAAGATTCCTGGTCTGATGAGACAAAGATGAACTTTTTGGCCTTAATTCTAAGCGGTATGTGTGGAGAAAACCAGGCACCGCTCATCACCTGCCCAACACCATCCCTACAGTCAAGTGTGGTGGTGGGAGCATCATGCTGTGGGGGTGTTTTGCAGCTGCAGGGACAGGACGACTGGTTGCAATTGAAGGAAAGATGAATGCGGCCAAGTACAGAGATATCCTGGACGAAAACTTTTCCAGAGTGCTATGGACCTCAGACTGGGCCGACGGTTCACCTTCCAACAAGACAATGACCCTAAGCACACAGCTAAAATGACGAAGGAGTGGCTTCGGAACAACTCTGACTGTTCTTGAATGGCCCAGCCAGAGCCCTGACTTGAACCCAATTGAGCATCTCTGGAGAGACCTCAAAATGGCTGTCCACCAACGTTCACCATCCAACCTGACAGAACTGGAGAGGATCTGCAAGGAGGAATGGCAGAGGATCCCCAAATCCAGGTGTGAAAAACTAGTTGCATCATTCCCAAGAAGACTCACGGCTGTATTAGCTCAAAAGGGTGCTTCCACTCAATACTGAGCAAAGGGTCTGAATACTTATGTCCATGTGATATTTCAGTTTTTCTTTTT
>OMLP01039863.1:0-26959 GCA_900302685.1 Spondyliosoma cantharus | reverse complement strand
TTCAGAGGGCTAGGCCGATAGCATTTATGCAGGCAAGATTCCAAATTGATCGGGAATTAACCAAATCACTAAAATTTGCTGCAAATAAAAAACAAATGCAAAATTCTCTACTCACCTGTGGCTGGGGAAGATTATTTTTCATCCATTTTTTCCGTGTTTTGCTAAATTCTTCTCCCTAAACTGTAGCCCGAGGCTCTGCCGCTGTCCAGGTTCAACTACATTAGTTCCTGTGGAAGTAACACGATTGGATGTAAACAGCCAATCAGAATTACTCCCTCCCCCCATCTCTGATTGGCTGGTTCTGCTGGCTGCATTTTTAATGAGGGTGTGCCACCTCGAGCGAGCGCAGGAGGCAAGTTGAGAGCACAGAGACGCTGTGTTGAGCGCAGAGCTGATCGTGAGCACACAGAGCAGAGGTTGAGAGAGCGTGTACACAGAGTTGAGCGCGCATAGATACATTTTTTTGGTTTGGTCAGATTCATATTTGCTGTTCAAAATTAAAGTATGTGCTCGCGAGAGAGCCACTGCGCTCTCAGAACTGTCTCCCCGGCCTCTCTCCAATGTGGCACAATAATAGCGCCATAGATTCCCTGATTGTTTCCACCTGTGTCACCCCTCCTCATGTGTATTTAGTCCTCGTCTTCCCCTGTCTTTGTTGCCAGAGTATTTCGTAGTATCGAGTACCTCAAGCCTTTTCCACAGCCCTTGCTACGAACCTTTGAACCCATAGTCAAGTTTGTATTTTCATGTTCTTTGTATTCCTCTGAAGAAGAGTGAATTTATTTTGATAACGTTTTTTGGTTAGTGTTTAGTAGATAGTCTTGTTTCATAGTTTCTTGTTTTCTCCTTTCGGAGCGCCTTTTGTTCTTTAATAGTTTTTCAGTTCGGTGTAGAATAGATAAGCCTTTTTCAGCCTTTGATTTTCCCTCCTTGAGAGTGGGCATATGTTTAAATAGATTTTTCATAGTGTTTTTATTATCTTTAGATCAGTGTAGGCCTGTAGAGTTTTCCTCCTTCGAGAGTGATTTTTGTTTATTGATTTCGGTATATGTTTGTCCTCGTCCGCTTGACGAGACTAGAATTTCAGTCTTTTCACAGTCTTACGTTTTGTCACGTATTCTGAAGAGCTTACAGACAACTATCAAAATAAAAGCCTGTCAAACCGTTCATTGCTCTGCATCTGAGTCCTCTCTCTAGCCCAGGCCTGACACTCTTAGCAATATCTCCCCAATAGCGGAGGGTTTAAATCATGCAAGTTCAGCATTGGTAACAAATGTGATGTGCCTTGGCAAGTCAGTCAGAAGAATCTCATATAGCAAAGGTGGACTCGTTTTCTAGTTCTCAGTTGAAACTTGTGGAGCTTGATTGTGAATCTGTACTTCCTGCATTCTCTCCACACTGTGCCTACTCACATGAGGATCTAATGAATTCTGAGGATATAGTTAGAAAAAGCAGCTTTTCATCCAAGCTGAGTTACTGCATATGAATACAGTCTAATTATAGCTGCAGGCACATGGTACCCCTGAATGTAATTAATGAATGGTCACACATGGAAAAGTTCTGAGAGTATAACATCCTCTCTACTGGTCAGTGGCAAATGATTTCTTCATGAATGATTTTGGCAACAGTATCGCTGAAACACACATCTTTGAGGACACAAACAATACTCAAAACACTCTAATACAAAATAACAGAATGTTATACAAACCATGTGATCGTGAAGGGGTTGTTATTGACATTGTGAAAAAAAAGGCACTTCATCAAATCAAATCAAATCAATTCCAAACCAAAATCACCGTCTCATTGCCCTAGTAGGCTTTACAGTCTGTACACTGAGTGACAGCCTCTGTCCTTACCCTCAATTTTGAGTGAGGAAAAACTTGCCAAATTGAGAAAATGATTGAAGAAAACTCACAGAGGGATTCCTCTCCCAGGACGCACGGACATGCAATAAATGTCACATGTACGGAACATAATCATAGTTAAAAAAATGTCAGTGGCAGAGTATGTGATACATGAAAATAATATAAAGAATATGTGAAGAGTTTGGATCATAGACGACTGAGAGGGCCAAGTGTTTGATCACCTCATTTACAGTCAAAGTGTTCTGAGGGCTTCTTTAGAACTGTCTCACTCACATAAACTGATCAGGCATAACATTATGACCACTGACAGATGAAGTGAATAACACTGATTATCTCTTCATTATGGCACCTGTTAGTGGGTGGGATATATTAGGCAGCAAGTGAACATGTTGTCCTCAAAGTTGATGTGTTAGAAGCAAGAAAAATGGGCAAGCGTAAGGATCTGAGCGAGTTTGACAAGGGTGACAACTGTGATGGCTAGACGACGGGTCAGATCTCCAAAACTGCAGCTCTCATTGGGTGTTACTGGTCTGCAGTGGTCAGGATCTATCAAAAGTGGTCCAAGGAAGGAACAGTGGTGAACCTGCGACAGGCTCATTGATGCACGTGGGGAGTGAAGGCTAGCCCGTGCGGTCTGATCCAACAGACGAGCTGCTGTTGCTCAAATTGCTGAAGAATTTAATGCTAGTTCTGATAGAGAGGTGTCAGAATACAGAGTGCATCGCAGTTTGTTGTGTATGGGGCTGCAGAGCCGCAGATCAGTCAGGGTGCCCATGCTGACCGCTGTCCACTGCCAAAAGCGCCAACAATCATGTTTTCTTTTACATCACGTGGATGGCTGGGTGCGTGTGCGTTGCTTTCATGGGGAACACATGGCACCAGGATGCACTATGGGAAGAAGGAAAGCTGGTGGAGGCAGTGTGATGCATTGGGCAATGATCTGCTGGGAAACCTTGGGTTCTGCCATCCATGTGGATGTTACTCTGACGTACTACCTACCTCAGCATTGTTGCAGACCATGTACACCCTGTCATAGAAATGGTATTCCCTGATGGCTGTAGCCTCTTTCAGCAGGATAATGTGCCGTGCCTCAAAGCAAAAATGGTTCAGGAATGTTTTGAGGAGCACAACAACAAGTTTGAGGTGTTGACTTGGCCTCCGATTTCCCCAGATCTCAATCCAGTCGAGCATCTGTGTGATGTGCTGGACAAACAAGTCCGATCCATGGAGGCCCCACCTCACAACTTACAGGACTTAAAGGCTCTGCTGCTAACATCTTGGTGCCAGATACCACAGCACACCTTCAGGGGTCTAGTGGAGTCCATGCCTCTACGGGTCAGGGCTGTTTTGGCAGCAAAAGGGGGACCAACACAATATTAGGCAGGTTGTCACAATGTTATGCCTGATCGGTGTATACCTTTCATACGGGCTCTCTTTCTCCAAAGTGTATAGCAAACAATCATCTCAGTCAGTCTAAATGACATTTCACAAAAAACAACATCCATGATTATGTTGTGTGAAATATTGCTGTGTTTTCACTGTCAGGGCCACACATGAGAACATGGTGGGGGTGAGAGAGCACCTAATGTTAGATTAGTATTCAGGTTTTTAATTACTGTTGCTCCATTTGGAATGTTTTTCTCTTGACCGAGCCTGCTGACACACATACTGACACTATCTTGACTAAAGGAACATCAAGTGATCTTACAGAACAGAAGGTGACATTATTATACATTTATTAACACAGTTCAATTAATTCACTAAACTTCAACATTTTATGAAGACTCTGAGGCTTCATGGACCAGCAATGTCTAACTTTGGCTGGTAGGATGTTGGACAGTTGATGTTCGAGGAGGATATTGGCTTAAGGTCAGATGAACCACATGCCAAATCATGAAGCTGTACTGAGGAGCAGCAGTGCTTTGAGCTAAATGCAGCTGTCAGCATGATTACATACCCTCTGTGACATGCTGTTATTAAGCAGGTATGACGATTGCAACATTCACTATCGTAGTTTAGCGTTTTAGCAAGCTAACATTTCCTAAATAGCAGTTATTATTATGGCTGGGGCTAATGTGAGTATCAATAATTCTGAAGGGATTTTGTCATCAACCAAAGTATTTGACAAATTGTCAAAGAGGACTGAGGAAAAGCAGCCAATTAAAACATGACACAAACCAGTGTTCACCAAATTGTTCACATCAAAGCCTGTGGATTATATGCATTTGATATTATTTCACATTATATTATTTCTTCATATTTCATCATTGGATAATATTTACAGTGTTCAATATAGATTACCACACATTTGGAGTTGTGCTGAGAAATAAGTTCTTATCCTGATGTGTGTTTGTTTTGTTCATGAATAATAGCAGTACATCATATTTTATGTCCATTTGGCTGGGGAGGATGTATTGACTGTTTATGTTTGCATTTGTGTTCTGTCCAGGTACACAATTCTGGTGTCTTCTGGACATTGTACCCATTAAAAATGAAAAGGGTGAGGTGGTTTTGTTCCTCGTGTCCCACAAAGACATCACTGACAAGAAGAAGGACCAGGATCCTGAGCAAGGACCTGAGACAGGTGAGTTCATATAAATAACACTTGCTTACAGTTCTGGTAATGGACGTAATGGTGAACATGTCCTCAAACACCTTAAACATTGACTTGTGTCTAGAAACAAAAAAAATGAAGCGCATAAAGAAGATATATATTCTTATTTGTCCTGTTCCGGGGTTACCTGTTCTGTCTCTTTGTTCCTCATTTGACACTGTAATCCTAAAACAACGCCCATCTGGAGTTCATAATGCAGTATTCTGCAGCTGTAATGTACTAATGGGTATGGTGGAGAATTGAAAAACACACATATAATGAGGTTATGGATACTACGTGTCATCATACCATCTTTGTATTTGCATGATGTTAGCAGTGTTACAGTTGGTAGTTGAGGCTGTTATTCTGAAGCTGATTCAAATACAAAAAGAAAATAAAACTCAATCTTCCATGATGACTCTGTCATCTTGGCAGGAACCTCTCAGCTGTGCCTCTGCAGTTATTATGATTTCAAACAAACAGCAATTAAGCATCAATTACTAATTTTCATCCGTTTTTCATCCTGCCTCTTTTCCCCAGTGTAATAAAAACTGTGATTAAATAAGTGTCTGTCAATTTGAATATTCCATTAATATTAATGACTGCTTCAATTAAACGCACATGGTGAGCCATAAACATTCCGTCAGAGATGACACAGCTTGCTACACAATATGATAATGCAAATAGTTGAAATTGAAATTACCAGGCAGTATCTGTGAGTTAATTTAGAGGCAGTCAGGAATTATTGGTTGGCAGGGAGTATGCCAACGTCACTGACAGCTTTCTTACACAATTACTGACAAGAAGAAATGAAAATACATCGTGTAAATGGATTGATATATTCTTATGTCCAAGAAAACTATTAAAAAATCAGAGTGAGACTGTCCTCCCAAGAATGATAGCGGCAGTCATTTTGACAAGTGCCACTGAACAATATATGGTTACTTCCAGGTGAGAGTTCTCTAGCAGCCATCATAGTTAAGATGGGATCAATGGAGGATCTTTCATTTGCGTTTTTTTTTTTCGTTTGTTTGCCAGATTTGAAAATGGTCACATGTAATTCTGTGGTCAAGCATTTCCTGCCAACAGGTGTGTCACATTAAACATTGAAACACTTTATATGTCATGCTTGCAGGCGTGGACACACAAGGTATTTGTCTTTAATTTGGATACTTGCTAATCTTGGTATATTTGAAAAGAAAGTATGTATACCTTGAAGGCGCAGCTCTTGAACTTATCCTTTAAAAATATAAACTTGCCAGCATAGTTTATGTGCGGGTATTTAAAAGTCAGCCCTAAGCCAGGTTAGTTCCTCCATTAGACTGTTCTTTCTGTTGCTAAAAGTCAATTTGTGCAACCCTTACATTGCGTCCTACCAGAAAGAACACATGTAGTTGTAAGTGCGATGGATCTTCACACACCCTGCACAGTTATTTTAGGTCTGTCAAGCTGTTTGTATTGTGTTCTCCTGTAAAAACAGAGTGAGAAATCCCCACATGCCAGTCTGAAAGAGCAGACTGGACATCTTTAAAGCTTGTTTTGAGTTTGTGATGGGAATGTCTTGAATTACTGTTCAGTGTGTTCAAAAACTCAATATTTTGCAATCATGCAGACACTACACTGCAAAACAGTGAATACACAGTTATTACAGACATTCAATTCTTACTTTTAAACTTCTAAATGATGTTGCCTTCCACACGCAGATGTCAATACAGAGAATTTGAGAGCTGAATACCGACCCTGTAGAGAGACGGGGAGAGAAGCTGAGTAATCAGGACTCTTAGGATGAAGTGGAGTGTTTCAAGTTTTAGTTTCTTTAGATTGGTTTTCAGAGCTGCTGTTTGTCAGGCCTTCTGTTGGGGGAAAGGCAGCTGTTTGAGATCACTCACCCAATGTTCCCCCCACTTGCTCAGGCTCTTTCATTTGGCTCAACATCTCATTACCTTACTATCAAAATAGTAAAAGCTGGCTTTCAAATACTCTGGCTTTGTTTTACACACTGCATGAGTTATTCTATTTTAAATGTAAGCTACCAAATTAGGAGTGTAGCACACACCACAGAGGACAGAGGACAGACAGCAAAACAGACGGAAAGGGAGACAAGAGAGGCAGAGGAGGATTTAAATGCTTTTTTTTAACATATGCATACATTTCTGATTATAAGCATTACATTCAGTTTTCTGCTTAATTTAGCACGTCTGGTTGTCGGAAGAGAACTTCAGTTGAAAAAAGTTAAACAACTTAAAAATGAAGGAAAATAAAGACATTTGTGAGGCGATGAGTTGACACTACACAGTTAACTGAGTGGCAGCTCACTTTTAGCACTTAGCTCGGCATGAGATGCCTTTTCAAAATCCCAGAATCAGTTAGTGAGATGGAAGGTGAGCGAGAAGGACAGAAGGGGGCTGGGAACACATTAACAAGCCAATACATTTAAATAAAGAGACTGGCTGTGTAATTGTGCTGAATATAACAAGCTTTATACTCATTAATACTGAGCAAAGTACCTTTAAAAACAGACACATACTGCTATGTGCCACAACTTACTCACGCAGGTATATGTAACGAACAGGTGGATGCCAAACAGGAAGTGACTTGAAAGGTGAATTTACAGACAAAACACAGACCACAAACAGGCCACCACAAAGTCCAAATAATAACAGTATGCATACTGTGTTAATTGACTGTATTAATAATTGAAAATGTATAGTCAGCCCATTTTACCCACTAGCACACTCAGGCTCCCCCAGAGACGTGCTGTATATTCTGAAAAGCAGCAGTATCACTAATCACTGCATAATGAGAACAATCTCCCCTAAGGTGTGTAAATACCATCTCCATCTTTGCAAACCTCAACAAGCGTGTCGAGCAGTTGAAGTGAAAATGCACACCAGCCTTCTCTATGCATGAAGTTGGCTGAACACATTTAGCGCTAGCTGGGACAATGACCATGAGACCTCAGCTCTCTCTGTCTCAAGAGGTCATGCTGATATTCTCTCAGCGTTCTCCAGCTGCCTCCTGTCTCATTAAGCAGGATGCCTAGTGCATTCATGTCTCCCTGAAAGCAATAGTTCACCACTTTGGAAAAATGACAATCACCAGTTAGCGAATAACATGGGCTAGAACCTTGGGCTGAACCAGTAGCATTCTGGGGCCTGGAGTGTTATCAGTCTTCCCATCTAACTCTTCGCAAATAGGTGTACTTACCAAAATGTCTAACTATCTCTTTAAATGCACAGTATGGATTGTTTTTTCCTGCCAGGGCTCTCTCAATCAATACAAAACAAAAGATACAAGTAGTGTTGGATCATGGGAGCTGTTATCTTTGTTGTTAAAAAAACACTGTTGCCAAACAAAATCTATTAACGCGCGCTCAGGCAGAAATGTTCACAGACAAAGTAATGTATGAAAGTTTTATACATATTATGTTTGTCATGTACAGAGACCTCCTTCTTCACTCTCTGACTCTCTCCCAGAAAGTCTTAGTGACATCAGGAGGAAATGCACCGCTAGGTTGAAGGAAATCAGAATTCATGTGGGTTTGAAAACATTTGGGATGGTGTAAGTACACAACTCAACAAATATAAAACAAAGGTCTAGTCTTTTTCAGACGTTTTATTGGAGAAATTACACATTTTATATGTTTATGGTGTAAGTGACTTGTACAACATAGCATCCATCCAGGTCTTAAGGCAAAAGATTCTTAACTGTCCAGGATGGCCAAACTCTAACATGAGGTGAAAAGCTGTCATGGGGCAGTCATCCATGTGGTTCGTACTTTTGGAAACTTTTTTTGACACACAGAAAGCGACTTCAATTACAGTGCATAGAACAGAAAATGGGAGCTTGAAAGCTTGGAAAACGCTCATGTTTTCACCGCTGCACAGTTTGCAAATAACAGTGTGAAGTGGATGTAACTGTCTGATTGGTGGTTTCAGAATGTTATAGAAACCTTTGGACGCATCCCCCCAATTTTGGCATTGAAAGGTTGTGGGTAGAAAGGGTTTCAGAAACTATTTAGCAATCTAACAAGCACTTCATTTGAAGCATTCTGGCACCTTTAAAGTCACACTGCAGTGCCACTAGCTGGGTAAATGAGTGTGCTGAGGAAGACTGTCTTCTCCCACATTGGAGCCCTGATAGACTTTTATTACTGAAGCACAGAAAGTCATAAACCTGCGGATTACATGCAGGTTTCATGTTCTCTGCCATTTCTAATAACAAAGAACAGGAACCTTTCGCTAATTGACCGCAGCCTACACAAAATCCACTATTGTTCTCTTTTACGAGATGACTAAGAGTTGAGTGAGGCCAGCCGGTTCCATAAATATACAATCAATAGTTAATTATGAGTGCCCCTCTTCTGGGCGACTCTTAATGTCTGAAAACCTCCTCTTCCCAGCGGTCCAAAGCTCCTGTAAAAACCAACAGTTTTAGGGTGCTCTGAGCTCCCATTTCGGTTTGGGCAAAGTCAGCTAGCTGCACAGCTAACTGAGCTAATTAGCTAACAGCAGGCTGAGTTTGATTAACTTGCCAGCAAGCAGCACTATCTGTCAGGAAACACCATAAATCATGGAGAGTTGAGGCAGAACAGAGGCAAAGCCACAGCCTCCTTCTTCTTTTTCCCAAGAATACTCTGCTTGAATGTAGTTTAGCAAACAAACTTTTATCTTGTACATCTGTGAAAACAGATGCTGCCGTGGATAAGACTATCACACAGAAAATACACACCTTGTTTATGCTAGATATTTGTTGGTTGTATTGGACTTAAAATACATACTTAATCATATTTAAAAAAGCTAACAGTCACACCAACAGCGGTTAGTTTCTCAGTGCCTCGTCTGAAACAGTTGAAGTCCACCCGACAATGAACAAATCAAATTTACTGTCTGAAAATGAAAATGATTTGGTTACAAGGGTGGGTATTTGCCAAGCATGACATCATATTATGGAAAGACAGAGGAACAATCATAATAGGAAATGTAAGGTGGAAATGGAGAGAACAAGAAGGGATTTTCTGTCTTAATGAAGGCTTTACAGAAAACACCTCCCTTCATCTACTGTACACACTTCATATCTGGTTTCCTTCTTTAGCCTGCACAGTGGCTACTTTACCTTTCCTGATCTTATCCTTTTCTTTTTCAATAAGTGAAAAGATGACTTTTATTACTGATTCTGTCCTGTAAATACAGATCTGGATCTCTGCCCAGATCATCAAATATTACCTCAAGAATACCTTGTTTAGTCAATAAAGAGCCCGACGGGCAGCAAGCAGGCTAATTCTTACGAAATATTTACACTAAAACTTAAACTGTTGTACATCAGAACATAGAACTGTCAGAAAAGTCATGAATTAATATACAGGGAATTTCACTCTCAAACATGACAACGAACAGTAATGGTTCGACCCATGTGAGACAGCATCATGGCGTAATTTGATTTTTATGATGGTTTAAGACATGTTTCAGGTTTAAGTTTTCACTGCCTCTGACCTATGAAAGATAGCTGCTGGAGTAGTGAAGCCATGTTTGGGTTCACACAGAGCTTTGTTCAGTCCTTACCCTGTGCTCTGATTGTGACTCAGCATGTTACTATCTCCTCCACAGATGAGGAGACAGGTCTGGAGGTGCATCAGGTCACTCGCCCCCCAGGCTTCAACGCCAACCGGCGCCGCAGCAGAGCTGTTCTCTATCACCTGTCGGGTCATCTGCAGAAACAAGACAAGAGCAAGCTCAAGATCAACAATGTGAGTTTCTCTGTACATGTCTGCACTGGTACATCTTCACTTCAGTGAAAGACGGGAGTCATTCTGTGGTCAGTGACTGCATGAGCACATTATGCATTATTCTATTCTATAAGATTTGCGGTTGCCAGAAGATGTATCTCATGCCAAACTAGTCCCAGAATGCCCCTCATGTAATCATTATTTTCACTTTTGAAACTTTAGACGGATGATTACATTCAAGTCACAGGAGTGAGGATATGTTTTTCTGAAGGATAAATATAGTAAAAGACAAACTTCAAAAACCCCTACAGGTTCTTCAACAACAAACAATCTGTTTTGAAGACATCTCCAGATTCTTCAAAGACTCTTTGTCCAGATGGAATTGAAACGTATTCCTGCTTTGCAATAAAAAGAAGTTTGTTTAATTGTTTCCCAAGTTACAACACAAATTCTTATACCTACCAACAAGGGTAGGCCCCACAAGTATTTCTTGTATTTACATTATCATATGATGCAACACACATACTGTGCATTGTCCACTCATAGTTCAACACGCCACAAAGATTCCAAGGCTCGTGGCCAGGGGATCGTCACTGATGCGGCACAGCATTGCAGTATTTGTGTGTCCACTACACAGTACAGTGAGCAGCACACAGACGGTGTGAAGGTCATCAGGAGTGTAGTGTCTCCTGTTTGACTCTGGAGTAAGAGCTCTAAGTTGTGCTGATGTCAGTGATTAAATAAACAGGCAGACCTCTGCAGTTTACATCCTGTAAGTGTGATACCAACTAATTGAGGGATCATGTGTTTTTACAGAAGGGAGAATGTATTTATTTTAAACAGGGAATTTATTGGTTGCATATGAAACATTGTTGGAAAAGTAATTTAAAAAATCAATAGGTCTGATACAAATATCCAGGTGAAAATCATGTATTGAAATATAGCTTTCATACAGATACATTTGCAGTTTTCTTCCTAAATGTCCCCTAGAGTCATTAAAAACATTCATCCACAATATTTGACATAATTGTATCTCTGCTAGTTCCATCACTCACACATCACTCACACCACCTCACTTGAAATAAAAGCGGGACGTACATCAAACTGACATCTGCGAAATACTGAAATATAGATTTGTACCACTGACAGTAAAAATAGTTCACAGAACCATCATGACATCAATCACAGGTGTCCGTACAGCCAAAATGAAGCGCATCACCAGCTGTCGCCATCTTGGCAGCCCCTGACTACCAGCTGGGCACAGAGCTTGTGTGGGGTGAGCTGAGGTGAGCTGACTGAGGACTGGTTATCTAAAAACACCAACCAAGACAAAAGCTTCCAAGCTAGCTTTGTTCAACCAGAAAGACAAGTGAATCACCTCACTTTATTCACAGTTTGACCTCAGGTTTGTTTGCCCCAAACATCCTGAATGACTAACTGTACTTAGACATAAGATAGCGAGTAACAACAGGCACGAAAGGTGTGTGTGTCCCTGTTTGTGATCAGTTTAATGTTCGCTTGTGACCAAATCAGCACTCACCGGAGATTCTTGATCTTCCTGGTATCCTTCAATGTTTTTTTTTCATTCCCATCTCCTCTCTGTACGTTCATATAGTATAGTACACTTCCCCTCCATTCAGCAGTCAGATAAGAGAGAATTACAGCACATTACAGTGGATTTCAGCAGCGTCTCAGCCTGTTGCTGCAGACAGCTTGAGAATTGACAGTTGAGATGAATGCACTTTTTAATGCTGTAAATTTAAAAAAACAAACTGCGCTTTCCTCAACTCCAAGGGTTTATTCTGTTAGAAGCTCCAGGTTCTACCCACAGTTATTTTCTCCAGAGCTCCAGCTCTAGCAGCTGCCAGTAAACACTAATAGGGTCGCTCATTAATCTAATACACTGGCGTCTGTCCCTCCACTCCAGGAAGCCTTATTATTTGTTCGATATTTGCATGAACATCCCAACATGACGGAGAGGTCGAGTTATGTGGCTGGAATGAGGTGAAGCCGAGAAGACAGTTCCCTGGCTCAAAGCCTTAATATCATTTAAATTAGTTCATGGTGTTTTTATTGTGCTCATTTCTGCATCATTAAAGTTGGGCATTTGAGCATGGGGTATTCTGTGGAGCCATCTTCAAGTGACCGTCAAGGTACTGAGGGGACTTTTTGGCTTTGTTTAATGTGTAAACACTGTAATTCAACCTGACAAACAGGAAAGAACTTTAATCATTTCTATTACTCATCTGGGTTTTCAAAATGTCGGCATGCTCAACGTGAACTTGAGGAAGTTCAGTAAGAAGATGTTTTATGCAGGTGTGTGTGTTTTTATGTGTGTGTTTGTTTGAGTGAGAAAGAAAGTAAAAAGTGGAAACCTGGAACATGATTTAGAGACAATGCTGGTAACCTCTCTCTCCCTGTCGTCCGATACAGAACATGTTTAGGGAAAAGCCTCCAATCCCGGACTACAAGGTAGCAGCCATTCAGAAATCTCGCTTCATCCTGCTCCACTATGGAACCTTCAAGGCCGGCTGGGATTGGTTGATTCTGCTGGCCACCTTCTACGTGGCCGTCACCGTGCCCTACAACGTGTGTTTCACGGTGGTGGGAGGGCGGGATGAAGGGAGCAGCAGCGCCCCGCGAAGCCCACCCAGTGTCAGTGACATCCTTGTAGAGATCCTGTTTATTTTAGGTGAGAAAGCGTGCTGGATTTTTAACAAGGTTCACTCTACAGGGTGCTCTCTCCACTGAGGTTTCTGCCACAACCTGCTGGTGTAAGTCTAAAGACAGAGGACTTTTTTCACGACAAACAATCTGTGAGAGGAAACACACCTGCGCACACATTCAAGCTGATGTTAATGCTTGTTTGAGGAGTGCTTTCCTTTATCAAACACCAGCTTCAGTAATTAACAAGACGTAATTATTGTAAAGATTGTCTATTTGTTCAAAGTGGTATTAGCTGCCCCTGATGGGAAGTCAATAAACAGCGTAGATCAGAGAGGCTCATCAGTCATACTGTAATAAAAGTTTTGTTGAAGATTTTAATGACGCACACACAGCAGTGGAAGGATATGAGCCACACACAACAGACCATTATATCTCATTGCTAACTCATTTTCCAGAAAACAACAGGATTCTCTGTCCCCAGTCTTGTCCATCTAAGTGTAGCAAAGCTGTATGAGTGCTCTTCAATGGGCAATTTGCCTTAATGAGAAAGAGTGAATACACACCCTCCATCAATAACCTTCAGCAATGAAATTATATGAGCCACTGAATAGTATGGCTGACTCTGTCAGTCGATAATCCATTAGTTAGAACTAATAGGCCAGCCTGTTTATCAATACATTCACTCAGTGAACAATAGCGAATTGAAATGCACCATCAGGCTTCCGATTATTCGTCCGGATCTGTTAATAAGTTCCTTTTCATGAATTAAATACATCCTAAAGACTCCTATTGAGACATGAAGGATGGAATAGCGAGTTAATTCAAGGGCCACACTGCTGGCTTTGTCATGTCTTACAACAATTTGCTTCTACTTCATCTTCAAGCTGTTTCAGACAGACTTTGCTTTCTGTTGAAGCCCGGACAATAGTGAGACTGTATGAGACTTGATCCCGCTTGACATGGGTAATTCATCACAATGAAAGTTTTGTCACTTCGGCATTATAGTTGTGTGTTTGGACAGGTACTGAAATGTGTGTGAACATTATTGGAACTTTCAAGAAGGAGGATTTAAGGTTTATCTGTTGAAAACATGTGCTTATATCGGCTATGTGGTGACACGACCCACTCTGGAAGACAACCGGCGAGGATAGATGGAAGTCAAAAAACATGGTCACAGTTTCATTTTATATTTTGTCATTTTTTGTCATTTTTTGTCATTTTTTGTCATTTTTTTTTTCTTGACACGGACCTTTGGGCTTCAGTGTGCAGGAGGATGTCTGGAGGGCTGTTTTCGCGCTCATCTTGAGCTTATATCTAACACATATATGCATGAGAATGATTGTGTGACATCACAATTAATATGAAACAAATGCTGGTCCCACATGTGGTGTACAACCTGTGATGCAGAAACACAATCCCTTTGAACTTTTAACCCTAACCCTTGTGTCCTGCTGTTAAACTTTCACGTATTCAGTGATTGGATTGTTCAATGAGAAATATTTTTAATGAGATAATTGAACTTGTCTTTGGAAAAAACCATATCCAACACAGATTACTAATCAAAGCAGAAGACTTTTATATGTCAAACATGTCTGAAGGCAACATTTAAGTACTGGGTTCCATATTGTATTGGAAAAAGTGAAAATCAGTGGCTCGCTGGAAGGTAATGAATCAATCTATAACCTAATTGTATGCTTTTAAAAGAATCACTAATGTATTATTAATGTAAGTCCCTGAGAGGTTTCCTTTTTGCTCTGCCAAAGAGTTCCTCAAAATAATATTTTTTTTCTAAAACCAGTTTTGCAATAAAAAGAAAGTAAATCCTTTATATTTTGTGCGTGAAACAGACCTTTTTGGAGAGTCATCATTTTTGTCAGTCTGCCAAAACATGCTGCACTTGTAGTATGGTCCTTTAAGTATGCAGGTTTGTCGTTGTTTATGAGCTGCGTACATCTGTTTTCTGTTCTCATCAAAGTGACTTCCATGTGGTTCACTGGATAACCATTGCTCTGCGTGTGATCATTGCCGTGTCTCAATGACACCTGCATTATCTTGTTGGTATTTCCTGCTGTCAGCTTCCGCTCTTGTTGTCCTCCTCTGCAGACATTTTGCTGAACTTTCGAACTACTTTTGTGAGCACGTCGGGTCAGGTAGTGTACGACGCCCGCTCCATCTGTGTTCACTACGTCACCACCTGGCTCTTTGTCGATCTCATTGCTGCCCTGCCCTTTGACCTGCTCTATGCTTTCAACGTCAGCGTGGTGAGTCTCCTCTTTGTGTGTGAATGTGTGTGTTTGTGCGTGTGTGTGTGTGCATGTGCGTGTGTGTGTGTGTGTGTGTGTGTGTGTTGTCCATACATTAACAATGACAGCAAACAGTGTGTGACAGGTTGACAAAGTGTGCGACAAATCAGTTACTTGACCTTTTTTTTTCTAGGAAAGAAAAGCACTCAGATTCATTCCGTTCGTTATCCACAGTAACACACCACTGTCAATGAGCCAGATTTGGAGAAGAAGAATGAGTGCATAATGCCTTTGGCTCCCTGGTGAATTTATTAGATCAACATTTCATCCAAAGTGATGCTCATCAGACAAACAAATGACACAGAGCCAATCTGATGTGTGCCCATACTGCAGGTCTGATTCATTTGTTTTACCATGCTCAGAATCCTAAAGATGAACTGAAGTGGGCGAAATTACACTCACTCTTAAATCTAATGTAGAGTTTCATTTAATGTGATGAATAAATTCAAGACATTTTTTAAAAATAAAATTGTCAGCTACACTAACACATTATTAATCACACATAATGAATAAAGATGTTTTAAAGAATACTTTGATACTTGGGGATCATAAAAATATCCCCAAGCTCTTTTGCAGAATGGTTCCTTTACATTTGAGAAATGATGTGGAGACAGGTGTGCGTGTGAGCTGACGTGCTATGCATCTATCTGTGCAGTACTTTGGGGTCCACCTGTTGAAGACGGTTCGGCTGCTTCGGCTGCTGCGGCTGCTGCAGAAGCTGGAGCGATACTCCCAGTACAGCGCTGTGGTTCTCACTCTGCTCATGTCCATGTTCGCCCTGCTGGCCCACTGGATGGCCTGTGTCTGGTACTTCATAGGTCGCAAGGAGATTGAAAGTCCTGGCTCCTGGGATAGCGGTTAGTACGCACTTTCATTCTTACGCCGTGTTGGAAAATACATAAGTACATTTGCTTCTATATTTCACAATGTTTGGCCTCTACTCTAGCATATTTATTTGACAGCTACAATAATGAGTTATTTTACAATGAAAACATATTCATACGAAACTTTGTTTGTATGAATATTATATTTTAAGTATATATTTTACTATATTTTAAGTAGTTTTATTATGAACTATACCTAACTACACACATCAGTGTAGACAAATGACAGAATAGTTCAAATGTTAAATTTGTTGCTCCATAGTCTGCTGGTGCGGCACCAGATACTTTTGCCATATAGTTGCAGGGTGAACAGATGCTCTGTAGATGGAACCAGTGATGTTCTGGGTGGAATTAATCACCGGCTGTAGAGCCTTCCTGTCCTGGGCCGTGCATGAACAGTGCCAGTTTGTGATGTTTCCAGTCAGGATGCTTTCTATCACTCCTCCAAAATTGGGACCAGAATTTAATCGTCTTAAGTTTCCTTAGGGAGTAAGGCCTATTTTGTGGTTTTTTCTTACCAGGGTGGTGATTTATGAGGACCATAAAAAGGTTCTCTGTTCAAAACTGTGTCTTTGCATCCTTTTTCAGCTGTCCATTCTTTCTTTCTTTCTTTCTTTCTTTCTTTCTTTCTTTCTTTCTTTCTTTTATTTTTTCTTTCTTTCTTTCAACCTTTATTTAAGGTTCTCAGAGAAATCATTGAGGGTGATCCTCATTTACAATGATGCTGAAATTACACAATGGAAAAATATAAATATACAAAATAAGCAAACCAAATCAATTCAAATAGTCACCATGGGAAAAACAAGCACGTAGATCAACAAACAAAGTCAGTTAAAACAGTAACAGGCAGGAAATGGACAATTGCTCTGTAAGCTCTGTCCTCAAGAAAGGATTTTAGTGCTCCCAAATGCTGATTAAATGAGATCTTATCTTATTGCAGCCCCAGTTTATGGTTCATTATGACAGGTTTTCACATTAAAATCAGCTTTAACCAGCTTTACCCCGTCTTGCTTGAAAGACCGATCTAAGAGGACACATATCCAACCTCAGCAGAGTGATATCAGATATCAGCCACAGAAGCATAAGGAGAAGGACGGCCCCGACATCTCAATTTTCTGCACGACCGATGTTTTTAATAAGGATTTCAATAAACGGATTTGTTGATATTCCACAAGCATCTCTCAGTGGAGAATCTCAAATCCTGCGGGTGACATGAAATCCTGGCATACAATCTGATAAACTGATAAACACGTACAAACAGACAGGCCATTTCCTAGGGAGCACGCTTTAATCCTTCTGACTGTGAACTAAGTCACAAATAGTATTTGTGTGTCTTTCGCTGTATTCTATCTAAGCAATAGACAAACACAAGCATGTTGCTGAGTCATTGATTTGTACCAACCTACCTATCATCATCCTTTCAGCAGCCTACATAATGACAGACAGTAACTCTGCAGTCCATTCATGGCAGCAGTCCCTCAGTATACTTTTCAGACAGACGGGGAATCCAGCAGACAACAAAAGTCAGTCCGACCTTTCTGTGACACCAACTGTGACTCACAATCGAGGTCTGATATCAGTACATGTACATGTACTCTCTCTGTCAGTCAGTCAATAGGCCGTATAATTGGGAGACGTACAGTTTTTGTCTGCAGGGCTATCAATAATTCAAGGAAAGACAGCCCCTCATGGAGCTGTAGTCACCACACACATATGCCACAGTTTGACGAAATGAACAGACGAAGAGGAAGAAGTGGACATGACATGACATCAGAAATTCAGCAACACCTTTAGTGGGCAAACATGAGCAAACTACCACTGCTGCAGGTGATGGTTTGAGAAACCTGACAGTCAATCAAAAGGAAAAAAATAAATAAAGTACCATTCGTACATTTTAGATATGTTCATTTTGAAAAGCACCACGCCAGAAAGCATTATCTAGCACCAGTTAGAGGAGCTGCATCTTAAATCATAAGGCAAAATAGGTGATATTCTACATTTTTCATATTGTCAGCACACTCCATAACACGACCAAAACCAACACTGTGTTAGTTGGTTCCCTAACCTGTGACAATCAGCATCAAGCCCACTGGTTCTTCTCACATAGAAACGGTTTTGTTTTTTAAATGTTAATAAAAGGAGATTTCGGTTTCACATGGTCATTGGTTGGTTGAGTATTTACAGCCCCCCTGGCATTGGCTACGATTTAATTATAGTGACCTTGTTCATGAGAGTTCACCCATTGTGGTTCATGTATGTGTTTTCATTATTTGATGTTAATTTTATTAATACATTTATGGCATGGGACTGTATGTGGCTACACAGGCAATCATTTTTGTACAATTCCTTGTTGGTTTTAGTCTTATTTGTTGACAATTACAAAAATATAGAAAATGCTCCTCAAGGCACTTCACGCTGCCTTCATGATCTATGGTGGTCATCGCTGGTCAGGAGAAGGCCAGCCAGCCTGCGGTTTTGTTGTGTCACGACTTGTTTGACAGCGGCAGACAATACTGACAGTAGCAGGAAGTGTTACTGACAGTGGAGCGGAGATAACTTGTTAATCATAAGACATGTGTGCTTTTCACTGTCAAGGCTGTGAGGAACACGGGAAGCTGTTAAACCTCCAACTCTCTTTGATAAGCCAAATGTACTCATGTGAAAGCAATTTAACTTTTCCACTTTCTCATGCTGAAGCGTGAGTTGTCAGGTTTTTTCAAGGCTGTCTTGCTGTTATAGACTGGATGTCACCACCCCCTCTTTGCATCACAAGGATTGTGAGATCCAGATGTGTGGAGCAAACGTGTGGGATAGTGGCAAAATGTTATCATGTCTGGTAACACTAGGAAGTGGGGATGGAAGCTGAGTGATGTCATGACTTTTTGCTATTTTGACTGACAAGCTGGTTGATAAGGCTAGCACTTGTCTGCCAAAATCGTGGATTTATGATTTATGACGATGATGAGAACTGGACACAGCGTCAGAGGCGGAGCCACGTTCACTCCTTCCTATGAAAGCTGCTCATGAAGCCACAAATGTTTGAATTTCTGGGTGTGTGATTTAATTGTGTGGCTCTTCTACAGTTTATAGTCTGGCAGAGATGGGTTATATTGAACTGGATATAGCATCATATTTCACATGATCTAATAGCTTCCTCCATCGTGGAATATCTAGCTTTATGTTTCCTCTTATGTCGACTTTTACCATTTGAAATTGATTAATGGCTTCTCTAAACAGTTTTAACATGATGTTGGCACTACTTAGGTATGATATTAGACCTTTCCTGCTGGTACCGGTCCCCACAATCTCAGATTATGAAAAGCCTAGACAGTATTGCACAGATCATGTGTCTCCATCTTACGTCTGTGGCCAACACATATAATCAAATCACCCTTCAGAAGGCCAGTTAAATCCTCGTGAGTTAAACCTCATTCTGTCCCAGGAGTCTTCTGGTTGACACCTGTGCTTCCTCAGTACTGATTGATGCACCCAGCCAGTAGCATTCTAGCTGTTATTATGGACTTTTACCTTATACTTTTTTTATACTTTTCTTTTCTAATTTTAATGCATTTTGATTAGTTATTGTAATGACCAATGCCTTTATTGGTGTTTGCTCTGCTACACATACACATGAATTGCCCAACTGAGGTTGAATAAAGTGGATTGCATTGAACAAATTCACTGAACACAGCAACTCCACCATGATAATGTGATTTCAGTCCAAAGTTTCACTGTTGTAAATACTAGTTTGACTGCAGTGGAAGACAGGAGTTCAGGACCACAGACAGCTCAGAAGTGAGTTCAGTCAACTCTGCTCAAGGAGACATCAGCACCTTGGACAGGGCAGAGAGGATCCACACTAACGCTGTGTCTCCACCAACAAGAATAACAGCCCCATTTACACTTGTCATTTCCAGTGTTTTGAATAAGATAGATAAGATTTGAGACAATGTAGACAAAATAATAGAAAATCATGTGAATGTACCCCAAAACTGTTTAATGACACCACGAACTGCAGCTTCCAAATGAATCCTACAGCTTTCAACAGAAACTGAACATTAGACCATTCATGAAGGTATGATTTATTGAAGGACTGTTCGATTAGACTGCTTTTATTTAAGCCAGATGTAACTGGCAAATGAGATACTTAGGTTATTGTTGTTTTTTGTGCTCTTTTTTTATTTAATTATCAATGTCCTTAATCCAATAATTAGTTCTTACTTCTTCTATGGCCCTTATCTTTAATACTTACTAGAGATTTACAGATTCATCACCAGCTTGCTTTGGTTGCTTGATAAATATTAGCAATTATTAACAACACCTGTATCTATTCAAGTTAAATCTGCTGTTAGCTAACTTCCTTTCCATTTTGCAATCCTGTCCCTCCTCTCTACGCCACCGCATGAACGTGCAGCAGTAATCTCCGGACATGGCAGCAAACAGGAGGATCCTGCTGTCTGCGTGTTCATGAGCAGACAGGACCACCTCTTTATGGAGTTCTCTGTCCTGACTGGATAAAGTGTGCAGCGATACCAGAAAAACAAAAAATCTTTATTCTTTTAATGCATGAGCAGGAGGAGAGACACAGGCTACTGACCAAACACTTTAATAGTAATTACTATTGGTATATGGAGCTATTTAACACAATAATCTCACTTCTCTCTCACTCTCACAGGAGCTTTAAAAAGGGATAATTCATCACAGCATGATGAAAATACTTGAATGTTGTTTGATTCACATCATTCTACATTCTCACAGTCTAATTCAGTGTCATAAATGGAAACCACAACCAGGTAATGGATAAGTGCCTTTTCTCAGTGTGCCTTCAGTGATGCAGACTTTATTATAGAATCATCATACAATAACAGCAGTAATGCCCTCAACATTCCCTTATGCATTGAAATGAAATCGTTTGATCTCTGTTCCACAGGCAGAGACATGCATGTAACGTCTTAGTCAGGTCCACACTTCCTCCTGAGGCTGGAGGTTAAGTTGTGCTAATGACAAAGTAATTAGGAAACTACTCAGGTGTTAAATCCTCTAATGTTGTTGGTTTAGCTGCCTGACTGGAACTCTGCTCACAGCTCAATTGTCACATTTGCTTATTGATGCCGACAGGCTGGTCTCACTGTCTGAGTATTCACACACAAACACACGCACGCCAGCGCGCACATACACAAGGTCAAAGCTTCTTGCCTGAAGTGTCTGATGCCAGAGATCAATGAATGGATGCATCCATATTGTATTATTTATATTCCCTCTCTTGCTGTCTGTCTTTCACTGATTCTGCTGTCAGTGGCTCAGCTGGGTTTCACCACTCACCCACTCCAAACACTATTTCAATTATTTATCCTTCCTTCACTTCCTTCTTTCTACCGTTTCTCCTTCTTTCTTCCTTTCTTGGACATTTCTCTTCGTTTTCTTTTCTTCCTTCTATCCTCTGAAGCTGAATTGCTGACTTGAACTTTGTAACTTGAATCCTTTCTCTTTCACATAGCTCACTGGGATCATTAGATGTCCCCTTTGTTCGCAAAATGAAACATTAGCACATTTGTTTTGATCTTTAACCTATATTAACTAGGGCTTCTTTTTCTTTCAGAGCCATGATTTCTGGGTCTGGGGTATTTCATTTGATGTGTTTTTTATTTGTCCAAGTTGCACACATTCCAGATGATATCTGGGTCCACTGAATAGGTCATTTTCAATCATGTGATTCTGATGACTTGACTGAATTCAAATGGAGGGCAGAAGTGAAAAGCAGAATGGATGAAATGGTGAAAAGTTAGATATTGTATACATTGTTGTTCACTTACAGGGGTACACACTCGAGCTACGAATAGAAAAAAATAAACAAACTTTAAATTTACAAAGCAAGGAAACAGTTAGCTATACAATAGCCACAAAGTTACAATGTTATATTTGACTAAGTAGTCTCTGCATAAACAAGCATTATCCCACTTTTATTGACATTATAAAGGTTTAGACAACCATTAACGGCACAAACCAGTGGCATTTTAAGGTAGTGATGGTGCTCATCACACATTCACATGAGTCTGACTGCGGGGTCATTTGTGTTTATTCATGTTCGCAAAAGTGTTTATTCAACACAAAAGCCAGATTATTTTACTATATACTATCCCTAGCTAGCAATTGTATGCACCTTATCAGCAACTTTGTACAGTGCGAGATGGAGGTCTAGTTTTGTGCTATGATAAGTGTTGGATCGATGTGTTTCGTTCATCTTAAAAAAGACATTTCATTTCTTTTTTTCTTTCAGGATGGCTCCATGAGCTGTCAAAGCGCCTGGGTACGCCTTACTTCCTTTCCCCCCTGACAACGCTGGTCCCGTCCACAGTCAGCACCCTGCCTGCCAACAGCAGCCAGTGGAACGTGTCAGGGTCAGAGGTCGGGCAAGGCTCCTGGAATTCCAGCCAATATTATGGAAACATGTCGGGAGGCGAGGCGGTGTCAGGGACGAACACTGGTGGTGGGAGTTTAGGGGTGCTGGGTGGTGGCCCATCAATGCGGAGCAGCTACGTTACATCACTCTACTTTGCTCTCAGCAGTCTTACCAGTGTGGGATTTGGAAACGTGTCAGCCAACACGGACTCAGAGAAGATCTTCTCCATATGCACCATGCTCATAGGAGGTGAGAAATGTGTCTGCTTCTTTCTCTTCAGTTACATATTTGACAGTGCATTTTTTTTTTTTTTCTTTTACTATTCCACCAAATATGAACAGATTCCAACAACAGTTGAACAACATTCTTTCGACATTTCAATGTAGTAGAAACATGCAGCTCAGCTTTCTAGTTAATAACAGGATTTCTTCTTTCTTTAAACTAAGCTAGCACATTGTAAACTGGATTCTGGTCCATTTTGTTACGGTTTAGAGAAAACTAAAAGGGTGGACCCAAATGCAGACAAGCAGGAGGCTAGATTGAGGAGAACAAAAAGCAAGCTTTAATTTAAACTAAAGCTGGAACAAAAACCAAGGAGCACAAGGTTCAAATCCAAAAAGTACAAAGTAAGAAATCAAAATCCAAAACATACAGGAGAAGACACAGGATGCATCATGGGGAATCACACACAACGAACTGACAAAGAGTGAATGGAGAACAGAGGCTTAAATGCACAGACACACTAATGAGGGGACAAGGGCAGGTGAGATAACGAGGGGGAAGCACAGAGGGATCACTGACAAACAGAGAGAGACAAACTGCAACAGAGAAATACACAGGAGAACTTTAAGGACAAGAGACACAAGAGGGCAAGGGAAGTCAAAACACAAGACACAAGACGCAACACAAGGACATGAACCCAGATTCATGACACATTTATTTGCAAATGTTTCGTCAAGATATGGTCAAAGGCTTTAAATAGAAGACAAAATCTATAATTAAAAGCAACAACAAAAGGTGGTCAATGTAATGCAGTGAACATCCATACAGTAGAGTGTAGTGACCAAAGCAATATACACATGTTGTTGTCAGATATGCATATGTTTCATGTGGAGACGACATTTAGTAACATATGATCAGAGGGTGCATTCTGTATGAGCCTAGGTTTTATCCAGTCACTAAGTGGAGACATCAAGCAGTGTGCCTTCAATCAAACACCAACAGATAAATGTTCAAAATGACTTAAATGTGTGAATGAACTTCTGTTAGTCCAGTGAAGATCAGAAGACTACTGGGAGAAAATTGGAAAAAGATATTCAACCCTGTTTTTCCCACTTTGTAGACCTGACAGACTACTCATTTTAAAAACATGGCAACACATTAGTACAGTCAACTGTAGTCATCACTGTGTGATGCTAAATATGATTAATTCATGTTATTTGATGATTAAATTAGAGTTCTGCACTGGAGTTACAATCATTGGGGATAACAAGTTAATATAGCCTAATACCTTATTTCCTTTGTTTTGTCAACAAGTTGTCAACAAGACAACATGATAAACATTCAAACAACTTTGATTGTGAGCTTATATATTCCAAGCTCTCTCCTTACATTACTCAAATCATATTTTTAAGGCCCCTTTGAGTTTGCTCTCTAATGTAAAGTGCATTGAGCGGGCAGTAGACTGGAAAATCACCCTAGAAATGCAAGTCCATTTACCATGTGATCTACTAAGCTTGTGGGGAAATTTATCCACAGGTAGCTGCCTAATACAGGAACACATTTTCATTTTTTACAAAAGTTGTTGAGTGACCTCTCGTAAAATATTATTGAGCATCTCTAATCAAACAAAAGTAGTTCCCTTGTTGCATCAGCATGGAGTATTTAATTTAACAGTGTTCTCAACTATCCTGAAATGTACGGATTCATCATCCGAAGGGAGCTTAAAAACTGATTTTTGACTTGTTTTTCTTAATGAACAGAATGAATGTCAACTGTCAAGCCTTGTGAAATACTGGATAGGTATTATATCTAACATTTACTTTTTAAAAATCTTAAAATATGTGTTGGATACATATAGTACAGTTAAACTGATTTTTGTTTTTTTATGCTGATGCAAATCAGTAATGAAGAGAACTTAATGTTCAGGAAGAAAGCAATAAAAGGAGAAATCAGACTGAAATGGAGAGACTGAAAAGGTTGTTTGGTGAGAGAGATGCTGGGAAGTGATCGTTATAATGGTGAGGGAACACAATGATGCGCGGCGATGTCTCAGACCTCAGTTTACAATAAGTGGGCTATAAACAACCACACACACACACACACACACACACACACACACACACACACACACACACACACACACACACACACCTCACAAGGGGCTGACTCAACAGAAACAACTTAATCCATGGAGTCAGTTTTCCTCATCACACACACAGTTAACATGTGTGTGTGATGAGACGGCTGCCAGGAAGCTGACATGTCTGTAAGGAATGTGAGCTCACACACACACACACACACACACACACACACACACACTGTTATTGATCTATTATGGGTTAATTACAGGATTATCTCAGGTGACTTCTTCATGAGCTCATGATGGTTTTGTCTCGTCTGCTCATCAGACAGTAAATCACTTCCTGTTTAAGGAGCTGACATGATGTCATCTGCATCATTGATGAGTCACAGCTCAGAGCGTCGATGGCTCTGAGCTGTGAAACACGTGATGACCTGCGGACACGTATGTGCGACGCTCAGAGAGGAAACATGGATGGGTAAATGTGAGAGAGGAACGTGCAGGCCAGGGACCGCTGAGGCCTCATTCATAAAACAGCAGAACCTGCCTGAGAAACATCATGTTTTAAGTTCTCTTCAGTACCACAGTGATCCAGTGAGAGTCGTCTGTACATCCACAGGTTCACTGCTAACAGGAAGTGCTAACAGCTGATTCTGCTGAGTTTTAATGAAGTTCTGGGTTTTGTTTTATGCCCTTGAGCAAGGCAAAGAAAAGCCGGAGACATGTAAGGACCATGAGGCTCTGTGGCGCAATGGATAGCGCGTTGGACTTCTAGTCAGACACTGGAGAAGTGATTCAAAGGTTGTGGGTTCGAGTCCCACCAGAGTCGACCTTTAGACCCGTAGTTATCGGTTCTGCCTGCTCACTGCATTAAATGACTCAACGTTTCCCTCGACAGTCTTTGAACCAGCAACCAATGGAAGACTTGAGAAGAGAAGTCGCTTGTGTCACAGCAGACGAGCTGTATGGAGACATTTTGTGTCTTTTCTGGTTGTTTCTCTGTTTTAAATCAAGTCTGAATCAATGCTGCAACTCTGTTTCACTGTGAAGCTGCAGAACTGTTCTGTGGACGACGACACTTTATTAAGTAAGTTTACATTTTTGATGAACTGTTCCTTTACTGTTTCTCTTTATAACAGAATAAAAACACGTCTCATACAGTTGTTACTGAGATGAAGTCTCTCTTACTGTAACTCCAGAGTTGTTTTGACACTCAGAGGAAGCTGACGGCGTCACGTCTCTCAGCCGCAGGGTCGGGGTCACTTCCTGTCGTCTTCCTGGTCATCGACACATCAGAGCGGAGGTCGGAGGTCAGGGGTGGACGCCCTCCGTGCCGAGAACCAAGATGGGGGACGAAGAGAGACGGAAAGATGAGTGACGAGACATCTGCTTTGATAAAGTGCCACACTGATCGTCTCTCTTCTTCTCCTCCTTCTCTCTTTCTCTCCATCTTCATTTTTCTTTTATTCAACAACATGAATATAGAAAAAAGGCATCAGAACAGAGAGAAGACGGCCGAGGCAGTGACGGTTTACATCCACTGTCAACTGAGAATCAACAGAAAAACGTATATCGGACCCAGAAAATTCAGAAGAACACAACAAAATCAGAAGAATGAAGCCAGAACCGTCTGAGGAGCACCTGAACGCAGCGTCACATTTACAAACTCGTCTGCCCTCCTGTGCTGCTCTGCAGGTGGTGGGCAGGTCGTCAAGGCAACTGGCTGCACCTGAGAGGTGGGCGGGGCCAAACGGTTGAGCTTTCACCTCATGCACGTACAACACCAGTTATAGTTCTATTAAATCAGCTGCTGCGGTTTAAAGTTCCGAGACTTGCCAGACAAACATCAGTTTGCTGCGGGCGTCCATGTTGGGTCCCTGCGCCGCCCGCCGACCCGGTGGACCGGACTCAGAAACATCAGCACCCCGAAAGCAGCAACAGATTCCAGCATGAAGCCTCGAGCATCTCTGACCACACCCACATTTTCCTTGTGGTGTCGAGGCTCGATGGTCCTGTCGACCACACCGCAACCAACATGTAGGTCACACACACACACACACACACACACACACACACACACACACACACACGCTCTCACACACACACACACTCTGTCTCTCACACACACACACACACACACACACACACACACACACACACACACACACACTCCCTCTCACACACACACTCTCTCACACACACACACTCTCTCTCTCTCAC
>OMLP01039862.1:0-55227 GCA_900302685.1 Spondyliosoma cantharus | reverse complement strand
TATATCGCACAGACCCTGATTGACAATTAAGTACTAATTGCAAAGCAAATAATGTAATGATGATGATAACATAATTACAAGTTTACAATTAAAGTATACATTTGTTTCAATTATTCATTAATTTAATTTCATTATATATAAAAACATACCCAAACGAGTACACAAATAGTAAATATAAAATACAATGATAATAATGATGAGTACAAAAAACAAACAAAAGAGGTTTTCATGTTCTCAGGAAGATTTCCCCCCGTTTAGGTTGTACTACATTTGTTTGAAAAAAAATGTAATGTTGGGGGTCTCTGCTGGTTCAATGTGTGTATGATATTATGCCTCTTCATTGACATTGGGTCTGACGTCCTGTCCAATTTTGTACCAAAGAGGTACCATACTGGTGAAATGTCAAACGAAATCTCCTAGACTTCAGATCGTGTACCTCTTTCCAAAAGTGTTTTCATTTTCTGCATTCCCAGAAAATATGGATGATTGGCCCTGTACATGTTTTACTTCTGTGACATAGAGGATGAAGTAGGATATATCTTACTTAAACGTAGTGGGGTGAGGTATACCCTGTATACCCTACAAGACAATGAAGTAAAGACATTATGATACATAACATCCCTTTGGTCATCATTAAAATAACATGCAAGTCTTCAATGGGGTGTAGAAGGAACTATGATGTTCGAACAGAGCACTGTAGATTAAAGAAATGTTCCCTTTCAATGATGCTCCTCCATCCTTGACAACCCCAGAGACAGTCCTCTTTTTTTTCAAAGTAGTAATCAAATTATATTTTTGTAATTACTTATAAAATTCCTGTTTGGGAATTCCAGATTCTGATCTTAAGTCTAAGAAGGATCTAACAAAGTATTCAGTAAGCAAATGTTGAAACTGATGTATACCATATTCTTTCCACTTTGTGAGCAGGGACTTTCCAACTGAGGGTGGCAGGTCTGGGTTGGAGGATAGAAGGGCTGGCATAAACATTCCTACACAGGATCGACAAAATGTCTTTATGTCCTGACAAGCCCTAAGGCTGTTGTGAATTACATAGGGTCTTGATACCGAATGAAGGGCATTTATGTTATTAATAAATTGTAAGGCATTCAACGAGTCAGGAAAGCAAAGTTCTCTTTAGATTTAGTTAAAGTTTTGATAGTTATTCTGTGTGAGTAGTTCTTCCAATTAAAGGAGCTCATTAATTTGTTTATGGATATAAAAAAAATGCTTTGTCTAAAGTGACTAGACCAAGTAGCTAAAGTAGAAGTAAATTCCAACATAGAAGTTCTTCTTGAATAACAGGGAGAAGTTTAAGTGAAATAGATCTTTAAGTTTGGGACACACGAGATGAGATGGTCTTGAGTTGGATATTAGCGAGTTCAGTAAGAAGGCATTCGATTTTTTGTAGCCTGATATCCTTCCAATTTGTTGATGACATCTAGCGCTACAGGGATCGACCTCTCTGGGCTGGTTAACTACAAAACAATATCATTGGCATAAAATTAGATTTTTTTTTCAGTTTTTCCAATATCAATTCAGAAAATGTCTTTACTAGTCTGAATGGCTTCTGCAAAGGGTTCAATTGCCAAATTAAATAGGAAAGGCGATAATATACCCCCGTCGACATTCTCTATATACATAATTTTTTTCTGTGAGAGTGCTTTTTACACATATTTCAGCTATACATAGACTTGATACACCTCATAAATTTATCGTCAAATTTACATTTCTTCATGACAGAAAATAAATATGACCAGTCGACCCTATCAAACATTCTTTCTGCATCAAATAATAATAATAATAAAGATAGGGTTGAGTGGTCAATTATGTTTAATAGCCTCTGAATATTATCCAAGGTGTATCGTAACCTCACAAAACCAGACTGGTCAGGGTTAATAAGCTTGTGTAACAAGTCCTCCAATCTATGTGCGATTAGCTTTGATATCAATCTAAAATCAACTGGTAGTAGTGAAATTGGACAGAATGAGGTGCATTCTGCGATATCTTTGTCCTTTTTATTGTATCAATGTGATTGCAGCTGTCTTCATTGATTCAGGGATGGTTTCATTCGCAAACAATTCTGTAAGCATGAGCATAAAAAGAGGCTTAATTTGAGGCAAAAAGGCCTTATAATATTCTGCACAGTACCTGTCCAAACCGGGAGATTGTCCGGAGGGCAGTGCCATAATTGCTCGCATCACCTCCTCTGAGGTAAATGGAGAGTTCAACTGCTCCTCTTCGGACAAAGATGCCTTGTCTAAGAACGTGCCTTAACTGGTTCAGCTGGGGTTTTTTCAGAGCGGCCGTCCCATGTGCAGAGGCCTTGTTGTACTTGTGATGTTGTTGTTTGGTTCAGTTGGATACCATTAAGATTAAGTTTTTACAGCATTTAGCTTCCTCATATTTTCCTCTGTATGCAATTGTTTATGAGATTGTTCAGGATTAATGAACTCCTTTTTAGGTTGTTATGTTTGTTTTGAAACTACCTTTTCTTCTTGCAGATGTGTATGAGATCAGATGACCTCTAATCACATCTTTAGCTACAATCCCACAGTATAATGTTTTTCAAGAAAAATGTCATCATACTGTCATTTTTCATTATCACTTATTATCAAGTAATATGTCATAGGTGTTTACATCACTCTGAATTACTTAAATATTACACACCATTAATGTGCACTGTTTCTGACAGTCACATTGGTTCAATTTTCACAATCCTTGAAAAAGCAGTTGTTAGTAATTCTTATTTTTCTTCTACCATACTCACCTGTCTGTTATGAAACGAACGAGGCTGAACCCAATAGCGACACCCAGACAGATGGAGTAAGTTGGTAAACAGGCTTTATTTAGCTTGGTAGCTTGATGTTGGCTAGCAGGCTTAGCAGGAGCCAAGCTAGCGATGTTCACACAGGCGGCTCGGATCGCGTTGATGGAGGAGCCGTCCTCCGTAGTACCGGTGATTCGGCTGGCCAGCCGGTCACTGGTGGGGAGACCTACGGTTAGGTCCTGTGAGGTCTCACACCAAGATGGACGATGGCGTGAGGGATGGCGAACCCGGAAGTAGTCGGCGAACAACAACTTCGCGGAGGCAACCGTCCTCCGCTACGCGGCGGATGGTTCTAAGGCCTCCGCATCATCCATTAACTCCTGATAATGGACACCTCGTCGGGCATTATCCCTTACATGTCTGACCCATTTTTAAACAACCTAAACTTATACAAAGGCTCTTATACATATTTGCACTTATGACACATATATATACATATATATGATATCGTGCTAAAGCTCCAAGACAAAACGTAATGTACTGCAGCGCGATGTGAGAGCGCGCTAGACCTTCAGTATGATAAGCAAAATGTTATTTTGTTATGATATAATCTTGTTTGGCTTCTGACATACTTGTTTGTATTTTCAAACAGTAGGTTAATGTAATGCTAGTGTATAGCTTAATTTACCCAAATCTCAATAGTAAGGGCAGGCTACATAGCTGCTAACGCTATCTTAAAATTCTCCAGGAACGGCTTCTGCACAGCGGGGGAAATATCATACCGTATTTGTGGTAGTTGTGAATGGGGCTTTTTCAATTCAAACATCCCAAACTGATGCCGAGGCTATGCTTGTCCTTGGGGGTAATGCTGAGTTACTTGACTGCCAAAAGTAGTAAGCTAGTTGGTCAAACATGCAATAAACTGGATAAATTCAAAGCTGTCTGTCAGAAAGTCTGCCATGCCTTGGTGGTGTTGAAGAAAATCATTTTGCTGTTATTACTTTGCTGTTATATTTTCTTTGTATGATTTGGTGTCTTCCCTTCAACATGACAGTGAGCTTAAAGTATTTTACACTGATTAACAGACAACTGATTAACAGATCTCTGTGAGTAGTCAGTTTATATATATTATATAGACACACATGTGTATATATGTATATATATTTACATATATGTTTTTTCCTCCATTCTTACAGTGTTATTTTATTTTATATTATTTATGTATATGTATATTTAACAGTGCTGTGTGTGATATGGAACTTCAATTTCCCAGAGGGAACCTCTCAAAGGGATTAATAAAGTCGTGTCTAAGTCTAAGTCTAAAACTTTGGGAACCTGGGTCCAATTGATTAAAAGAAACCTTTTGTTAGTGCCCAGTCCAGCCCTGTGAGAGTCACAGCACACGCCTCAGTCGCTCTTCCTCTCAGCCTTTCCACATTACAATAGTAATCTAATCAACACAAGTGTGATGTTTTACCCAGGAAGCCCAGTGATTAATTACCCTTTTGCTTTTAGACAGTTGTGTATTGAGCATATGTAAATCAACCCAGACTTTGGAGCCGGCTCTCCCTGACGCACACCCCCCCTCCTTTGGACCTGAAGGATTATTTTTTTCTTCTACCGTAGGCTACAGCTTCTAAATTAGGATTGGACAAAGGCGAGGGGTGAATGGTCAGTTGCGCAACAACGATGGCTGAGATATAGAAGGACGCATCTGTTATGATCTTTATCTTCCAGTTCAGTTTCAGAGGTTGTCAACACAGTCGCAATGTGACAATTATCAGCAGGGATTATGCATCTGACAGACTCATCATGTAGATATTTAATGGGTTTCCAGGGACTATTGCAATAGTGTGGATATCCAGTAAATGTGGGCTCGAACACAACTCCATTTCCTGACTTGTTGTAACTGCGAAGTCCAACAGTGGGTTCATTCATCTCTCGATATTAGCTTAATTTAGATTCCAGATTTTTTTTTTTAAATAAAACCAGCCAGGCACAAGGATATATAGAACTAGCCAGCATTAGCTGTACAGGTCATTTCCTCCTTTAATAGCTGATCACTAGGAAGGTGATCGGTTAGCTATCCAAGGCTTCTTCTTCTTTCTTCTTCTTCTTCTTCTTCTTCTTCTTTTCATTTTGAACTCCAAATTTACAAGACTGAATGCCAGAGTAGCGAGTCAGACCTGAATTCACAGGAAATAGATTCTGTCTGGCGTGAAAGTGCTGTTATGGTGTCCAGATGCATAAAACACAGCCGAGTTCAGAAGTAAAGATTTTGCACTTCCAGTTCTTGAGAACTGTATTTTGGGTTTGTTCAGAATTGCTGTCACCACTGCCCTGATCGCAACTGTTATCAAAGGAAAGCCATGTGTTGTTCATTTTAAAAGAAACTGCTGGAAAACGACAGATGCGAGTGCAGTTTGAAAAATGTCACCTTCAGCTGTAATCAGCATTTAATCGGCCACAGCGAACTCAGGAAGGAAGAAGGAACTCAGACTGGATTGTTTGACCTGTGTCGAAGGGAGTACAAGTCGATGCTTGACCTACTTCGGACTGGCTTGAACATCACAGAGAATTGCAGACTGACAGCTGGCACAAAGAAACTATGCGACATTGCACCATCAACATTCACCTCAGTGCTTTGAGGGGAAAGGTTAGTGTTTAAATGTTATCATGCTGATGGTGAAAACAAGCACACAGTTGGAACGAATTATATTAATCTTTCTTATGAAGTTATTAATAGACATCTGGATGCTCCTCATCTTTCTTTTGGATTGGAGGTTTGATGTGAGCTACCTGGGGGATTTGATAATGGTCATGATACATAACTGCGGTTAAACATCATTTCTTATCATATTTCTCATTAACTTTGCCCCTAAAGTTAATGACTGTCTCTGAATGTGGGGATAAGTTTGAGCCTAAATCTCTTTGGCTGCGTCTTTTTTCAATGACATGTTTGCTATTGCAAATATTTTCCTTCCATTTGGCCTCCAGCATGAATATATTTCGGCAAGGCCAGATTCATTACAAGTCCTAATTCGATAGTAGGGATGATAACAGGGCCATTTATTATCATATTCTGGCAGAAAGCTGGCGTCTGTCAAGTCACTGGCCTTTTCTGGTTTGGACTACAACAGTCACACTCATCAGCACATCTGTACTGCTTTACGCTTGCTTATAACCAAGTTTTCCATTATTTGTGATAAACCATCAGATTGCACAGCTACTTTTAATCTGCAATATAAATTTGTTGGAGGACAATGTTCAGACAGGCATGAGGCATCCAAAAACATAGGATTTATTTGGGGCAATAGATAGTCAAATGATAATAAACTTCAATAACAGGATTGCAATCTTTTTCAAAATTTTTCAATTTCCTTGCTGGAGTCATCCCAAAGGGATTAATAAAGACAAGTCTATCTACCGCTGACTGAATATCAACATCACTGACCACCCTTAAACTTTCTCCCCAAAATGCAGAGGACACACATGGATATAACTCAAACTAAGGTGTAAGACGAGGGACAGCTCTGTTAATGGGACTGGTTGTAAAACCTGGGTAAAATGGAGGACTCAGATGCAGTCAGTGAACGGTGTTGACAGGCTTTTATTTTGATAGTCTTTCTGTAAGCTCTTCAGAATAGGTGACAACACAACAGGTTGTGAAAATCTAGTCTCGTCAAAGCGGACGAGGACAAAACATTTACAGAAATCAAGGGACAAAAAAATCACTCTCGAAGGAGGAAAAAAAACTCTACAGGGTCTACACTGATCTTAAGATAGTAAATACACTATGAAATTCTTACCAACAAAAGACCACTCTCGAGGAGGGAAAAACAAAGGCTGAGAAAGGCTTATCTATACTACACTGAACTGAGAAAACTATTAAAGAACAAAAGCCATTCCAAAAGGAGGAAACAAGAAACTATGAAACAAGAAACTATGAAACAAAACTATCTTCTAACAACTAACCAAAAACGTTATCAAAATGATGTCACTCTTCTTCAGAGGAATTACAAAAAAACATGAAAATACAAACTTGGCAACGGGTTCAAGGTTCTTGGCAAAGGCTGTGAATAAGGCTGGAGGTACTCAACACAACAAAATACTCTGGCAACAAAGACAGGGGTAGACGAGGACTAAATACACATGAGGAGGGGTGACACAGGTGGAAACAATCAGGGGAGACGTCAGACTGGTGACACAGGAGGAAGGGCAAGTGACCTGAAACGAGAGGAGAGTTAATTTTCAACATTAAACAGGAAGTTCGCCAGACAAAACCCCAAGACAGGACATCCCTCACCGTGGTGTGACACTGGTGCAGTAAAATCCTTGGAGGTGTAGGAATTTGGAGTTAAAAACATCCAAACCAAACTAAAATTATCAACAGAATGTAAACTTTGATGACCTTGATGACCACATCCTCCTTCCTGTGGTCTAAAGCTCCTGTGGTATAATCGCCAATACTCTACCAGTGCTTCCAGCCTCCAGAGACCGGTACACTGGTGCACTGCTAACCGAGCTAACTGAGCTAACGGCATCTACAGTTATTAACAGTTAGTGGTAATATGCTGCTCCCTATTTGTTTGGATGATGAATTTTGTGAAGGTGTCCAATTCTTACATATTGCACCTTTAAACACCATTTATAAAATTCTCTCACTCTGAGTTAAAATACATCAGTGTGTTTTCCTCTGAAACGATGCCAAATGATACACAATACACAGAGCACAGTGAGGGAAATCTGATCACATGCAGGCTAAAATTACAAATGAAGGGCAATCTCTGGTGGAGCAACACTCAGACAGTCATCTGATACATAATTTATCTTCATCAGTGTTGCTTAATCAAGAAAAGCCAAAATTCATATCTTTCTTACTGTTTTTGAACTTGTATCCATTTGAATATAAATGTATTACTGGCACCTGCTCACAGTATGTTTGAAATGTGAAAAATCTCATATCTTGCCCAGATCTTGTAGGAACACAAAGGTATTACTTGTTCCAGATGTTTTCAAGTCTGGATCACCACTTTGTGCTTTGAACAACCTGGATCTGGACCTTCGAGTGTCTGAACACCTGCCGTTCACTCAAATACTGTATTTATTCTGACCTATGGTAAAAGGCATTTGGCTCATTTAAGATTGACTTATTTATTTATTTGTTGCTTATCACATCACTAGCATCTTATGACTAACAGCACAGAGGGAGGCTTAGCTAAAACAATTTCTTAACCACACAAACACATGTGTCTCGGTCTACCCTTATATGTAGAAGCAGGGATTGGCTCAGGGCTGAGTTGTGGTAAGGAGCAGCCTGTGCCGAACATGGTTTAGATCTAGTGTGTGAGGATGCCAGGGCACACAGATTACTTTGTGGTTATGGCGGACTAAAATGCCAAACTGAAGAACTTCTTTGCTTATAGTTTTTACAGAGTTACTGACTTGAATTAAAGTTTTGAGTTTACAATGTAAGAAAGAACGAAATTACTAAATAAGGTGCGCAAATTAAAATTGCTCATCTCTTCTTCACACCAAGCTAACAGCTGATGAGGTTGTGTTGCAAAACGATGGGCAAAAGTCTTTTTATTAACTTATATTAAGTTTATTGAGTATAATTAACTTGCTGAAAGTTAGATGAGAAGATTGATACCACTCTCGTGCCTGTGTGATAAATAGGAAGCTACCACCAGAAGACAGTTAGTATATCTTAGCTTAGTTTAGCTTAGCTTAGCTTAACATGACTATTGGAAACAGGGGAAACGGCTAGCCTGGCTCTGTCAAAAAATCCACCTAGCTGCACGTTTAAAGCTCAATGATAGATACTTATACCTCATTTAAATAATCCATACACAAAACATGCTTTAAAAACAAGATGTTGCAGTGTAATGGGAGGTTGCCAGGCAACCATCAGAGACTCTGTAAGATGTAACATGTTGATGAGTGAGCTTTAGAGGTGCTGGTAGCAGGATTTTGTTACCTTTGGACAGAGTCATGCTAATTATTTTTCTATGCTAAGCTAAGCTAACTAGCTGCTGACTATACCTTCATATTTAATGGACACATGAAAGTGGTATCAATGTTCTCATCTAACTCTCGCCAAGAAAGTAGTGCATTTTCCCAAATTTCAAAGTGCTGCTTTATAAACTGTAGGTACATAAATAGTTACAAAATTACAGAATCAGAAGTGAATATTATCTTGAATCATGCCGTCATGCATAGAGACACACACACACACACACACACACATGCGCACACTCTCACACACTTCATAGTAACTTCCTTTGTGTTTTCCCTGAAAGCTCATGCCCTTCATGGTCGGTATGGTAGTGATTTGGCAGAAGCTGCTTCAGGCCATGACAAAGATCAAATAAAGAGTGTGTGAATGCATGTCTTTGTGTGTGTGTGTGCGTGTGTGTGTGTGTGTGTGTTGTTGTGTTAGCTAATGAGAGCTTTCCTACGTAAAAACATGTTTAAGTCTTTAAAATTAAGGAGGTTCTAATGATCTTTGCCCTTTTGATGTTTCATACAGAACACAGGACTATAAAACGGGATTATGTGTGAATAGCAAGATGTATATTCGCATTTAGAGTCAACAGATTTTATGACTACATCTATTTACAGATCAAATATTAGTATTGTGTCTCGTCACTAATTCCCTGCATGACCTAATGTTCCTGCTGTAAACCCTTTTGTAGAAAAGTCTAACCTCGTTGTTTATCATCAGCTCAGCTGTCTCCTTATGATTCATAAAACATGTTTTCGTAGAGTGCATAGATTTTTTTATCCATTTGTTTTATCCCTGTAGAAACTCAACTTGGAAAAGAGAGGGGTTGAATACTGTGTCCCACTGAAAACCAAGGGTTGTTAAATGTAAATGTTTCTTTCATATGTATTATGTCAATATGTGTCTTAAATAAGACCAGAGGACACTAGTCAAAGCAGTAATAGCATCAACAAACAGAGTTAAATCAAATTACATAAAATGGGGTTGAATTTCAGAAGATTTTGTATCTTTTCTGTTGCACATAAAATACAGGAAACATGGAGATCTCAGCAGCCCTGTAACTGAGAGCTGGTATTTCTTTTTACAAACATGATTGGAGGTAAGAAAGCAATGTGGAACAAGTTTGTGGTTTCTGGAAACAATGTTGTTCAGCTGTGTTCCTCAAATCACCCTTCAGACCATGTTTATCTACCTGCCAGTGAACCCGAGATGCCATATCGTCAATTTGAGCCGATGCTGAAGAGACACTGTGGGAACAAGGCTCAGTGATGAGTCCTTGATCCTTTCATGAAGCCTCAACAGGTCCCCGAAATGAGGGCAGAACACTGACTGATTCTGTCCCTGTCGCTGCCCCAGCTGTTAGTGATCATCTGCAATGAGACACAGAAACAGAGAAACAAACAAGGCTCTCAGGGAACCTGTAGTATTGAAAAAACATTATCACTACCCATTACGATAATTTAAGACTTTCATTTCACTATTTGTTCCGTACAAATTCCCTGTCTGTGTTTGTTGATGATCCAGTTTTGTGATGTTATGACCTGCATCCACCCTCCAGATGATTTGGATTAACTGTACCACGACTTTCAGAAATTCAAATCGGCATACAGTGTGTACTAGTGTGGGTGAGATCTCCTGGTGAGTCAGGGGGATGTGAAGTTGTTAGGGTTTTACTCAGGATGGATTAGGAAAAAGGGCAAACCCGGAATCTCCCTCTGGGGCCTAGAAAGCTCCAAAATCACTGTTTGTCAAGGGGTTTGTTGCCAGTTCAATTTCATTTATACTTCATTTCAGACCCACAAGAGCTGCAGCCCAGCTCCATATGGACTAAATATTATCAGGTCCTCAGCATACATAAGATGATTGATGATGAGTTTCCAACAGGACGGCCTGCTACACACATTGATTTGATTGGACATTCATATACACATTGAACTAAATAGGAGAGAAAACCTCATTGCTTACATGAAACAACAACATCGCCCCATTTAACCTGCATTGTCTGACGGGCATAGCAGAAGATATGTATTTTACTTGGAACACCTCTAGCAACAATTTCAGGAATCATTTTTCATTCTGTCAAAGGCCTTGGATGCATCAATAAAACACATAAACACAGTAGAATTTTGGCTTCCACTGTTTAGCAACTATCTCCTTTAGAGCTTTTAAAACCAAACTGATTATCAGTAGTGGGAACAAACATTTTGTTAGCAGGATTCTTTCCAGCACTTTAGAGAGAATACTTGCAGGGTAAGAGGTCTATAATTAGCCATGCAGTTTAATTTACCAGCATTGTCCTTAAACAGGTACTTTGTCCATTTTCAACCACCTTTGTCATCAGTACAACTTTGCCAATGTATGCAAATGAAAAATGCTTCACCTAGAGCCTAAAATAAAAGAAAAAAATCTGCCAAAACATGTCATCTGGGGGATTTCTGACTGCTGTGTCAACTACAGATTGTTGTTTTGTGTCTGCTATGTTCTGCTCTGACATAAATAACAATTGAATGATTTTATACATAATAGTATAACAATTACTGGGGTCATTTCTTGGCATCGAGCACTTTTACTTTTAATACTTTTTAGTTACATTTTCCTGATTATACTGACATATTTTATGTAAATGGGGACTTTAAACCAGCTTTGTGTAACTAGAATTTTGGTAGTATGTGCAAATCAACAATGTCCCCCACTTTTTTTTTTTACCATTAATTGATACAGCCACAGTATCCACCATCTGGGCTGCATCAACTACAGATTATTGTTCTGCATACGTGCAAGGAGTCAAATAGAGAGAGCGAGAGCTGCTATGTTTATTGATCAGTTACAGTCACTTTACATGAGGTATAATTGTTGAAAAGTAAATAAACGCTTAGAAATGTTCTTTTATCTGCTTGGAACTGTGTTAAAGTGTGTTATGAACAAATTATTAATTATTACATACTGCTCATAAATGCTAAATAGGTGTCTTAGAAATTTTATTTATACCACTGAGAGTGAATATCCCACTTTTGGGGTTAATTTAACTGATTATTTATTTCAACAAATTAAAGAAATGCCACAACTGTCTTGAGAATCGATTTACTTCCTAAATGATATATAGTTTAAAAACTGTTTTTTATAGTTTTTGTTAAACAAGTACAGTACGTCATGACCCTGGTAAAAGCCAAATTATCATCAACTTTTTATAGAGGAGCGATAGAAAGCATCCTGACTGGAGGCGTCACCAACTACCATGGTTTGTACGCGGCCCAGGACAGGAAGGCTCTACAGCGGGCCCATAACATCTCTGGTACCCATCTACCAGCATCAGTGATATTGGTGAAGTGGAGTGTTTGAACAGACGCAAAAGGGTACTAAAAGACGTCACCCGCCACTGTCTGTTCACTCTGCTGCCATCTGGAAAAAGATACAGTAAGTGAAATATCTGCTGCCGTACCACCAGACTACGGAGCAGCTTCGTTCCTCAGGCTGTGAGACTACCTGATTCGTCCTCCGCACTCCAGCATAAATTTGTATATTTTTTTTTCTAATGTAACATAAAGGGACTTCGACTCACATTTCGTTCTTCAACCCTGGTGTTTTAAAATGACAATAACAAATAAACCTTTGAACCTTTAAACATCTACATTGTCAAATGTAAACCTAAGCACACTATATACTGTATGTTGACATATATAATGTACGTCACTGACATATACTGTATATGTGACACATATCATGCATCAACAAATCACACTTCATGTATAAACTGAACTGTTACATTAATCATTCAACATTTTTTCCAGCAGTCTTTTCACTCTGCAGTATTACACTGGTGTATTCTTGTTTTATAATTTACAGAAACAGTCTGACTTAACACTGTTTTTTGTTGTGTAGTGAAGCTTTTTACTTCTTTTTATATTTTATGTTTTGTAATGTACTTGTATGTACATAGCAGTCAAAGCATTAGTAGTTTCTTTACTTTCTGCTCAGCTTTGTTGTTATTATTTGAAGGTGTATGTCTATTTCTGACTAAATAGGCTCAACAGAAAACTGGTTTCAGTTTCCTTGCTTGTGTACACATAATCGTGTTACTTATATATATCAAATAAAGCTGATTCAGAGTTTCAAGCCCATCTGACAAATTAGAAAAAAACATCTACATCAGTCTGTGAGCAGAGTAGCGAAGGTCAGGCCGGAGGTAAACACCACATGATTCACTATCAGTGGTGTTACCAAAATGAGTGAGCTGGCATGCTGCATTCGCTGTGTCACCACAGTACAGTGTGTACCTGGGGGAGGACTATGCTGAGCAAGTTCAGCGTCGTGGCGCAGCAGAAGTGTTAAGATCAGGAGTGTGAGTTATCTGTCCATCTGCCTACGCTGTCTCCTGCAGCGCCACACAGCTGCACAGAGCGGCCGGCACTAAATCTGTCACACAGCACTGTACACTCATCCCTGCTAAACCGCTCAGACTGAAGACAAATGCAGGGCTCTCCACAAACCTTTCCTAATCAGGTAAACCCCACGGGACCATTTATTATTAAATATGAACATTGTGAGATGTTCCCGTTAGTCTTTGAGTTCAGTACTTTGTGTGAGGAAGCACACTTTGATCTGTGAAAACACTTGAAATCAGATGAATCCCATTGATTTCAACCCCTCTAGCTGCAGCGTGAGACTGAGACTGGGACTGATGATGAAATGCAAATGAGATGCAGGGAAGAAGCGGTAGCAAGGAGATGGATGGCCTCAGCATCCTCAATCCAGATCAGTTTAAAGGGGTAACAGCGACACATAATTGATGCTCCCTCAGTCTCGAAGGTCAATCGCTACCTGATCAATAACCATCTGCCTGTTTCCAAACTGGTCACTTTTATCTATTCTTAAATGGTGATCTGCAGTTAAAAATCGATCTAACCTGTGATGAAGAGGTTTTATTTATTTACCGCCATTTGCTGGGTGTTTAAGCAGAGAGAATGTCCATCACAAAGTCAAAGCAAACACACAAAGGATACCGAACAGCTGAAATTAAATTTAGAAACAAGGAGAAATAAAAAAAAAAACATTTGTGGTGCAAATGGCCACAGTGTCGCTTTGGATTAAATGAGGGTGGTCAAAAATGATTTCTTCATCAGTCTGGTTACGTATTTTCCATGGTTTGGTTCTGACAGACGAAACATATGATGTGGGAAATGGAGGAATTGCTGGTTAGCTAGGCACGGAAGAAAATGTGATAACATTTGTGCTCTATTTAATGCCAACAAGCATTTAATTTCAAGGTGGACGGGAGTTAAGTGTTTCTCACTTGCTATGGTGGTACGAGTCAGAAACAGAAAAAAAATAAGAAGAAAATAGTGACATTCATGGTCCTTGTTTTATTCCCCTGCCCACCACCATGTGGTTCTTTGAATCTGATAATGGCTTGCCTGTGTCAGACTGGATTAAATTTGTCTTCATTAGATAGTTTGTTTCGTTCTCTCAGCGTCTCTTACTGATTTGATTTGATTTGATTTGATTTGATTTGATTTGATTTGATTTGATTTGATTTGATTTGATTTGATTTGGTTTGATTTGACTCTGTGTTGATACAGTACCGTCGAGCCCACCTGTCTGTTATCAATAACATGTTTCACTGAGCTTCAATCTAGAGGACTAGCTGACATTTTCCAAGATACACATTCACTTTTGCGCCCGAGATTTGGGCGGAAAGATCGATACCAATCTTATGTTTGCATGTTAAATATTAAGCTGTTTTAAAGCTGTTAAAACTAGTAAACCACTGCAGATTCAACCCTGCCTTTGACCCTGCTGCCACCGCCTCTAAAGCTTGATTAAGTCATTAATATCTTGTTCATGTGATTCATTCAAAATCCAAATGTAAAAATGACAATTCGCAATCTCTTGACTGAGTAGTTGCCAGGCAACAGATGGTGGAAAGTGTATTTTCTTACCTTTGATACAACAATGAGGGTGTCATCAATCTTCTCACCTAACTCTTAGCAAAGAAGGCAAAGAAGTGTATTTCTAAAAGTGTCAAACTTAAACAAGGACATACAGCCCACTGCTCTCTTGGCCATCGGGATTATGACCTGCAGAAAAGAGCAGATCAAATTAATCCAAATCCAATTAAATTGACAGCATTCACCTCCCTTAACAAACAGCGCCGAGTAAATACTGCCATAGAAAACAGTACTGAATGGAAATCAAGCCTAGCAAAAGGTTAACACATTGTTTCTGGGCACATCTGAAACACTTGTCGGTGTTTCCAGGGAATAGGTTAGTGGTGTAACTTGATTGGTGGGTTGGCCGCTTCTGTCACAATCAACTATTAATAACATCCCTGCTGATTTGATTAGCGGGCTGTGGTTCTTAAATCTTGCTCCGCTGCAGATTCACTTTAATTACCACATCCCCTCTTCCATTCACACTGACAGGACCTTGCATTAATCATGACACAGAGGCAAGCCCTTCACTTTTATTACCGCAGACATCAGCAAAGCAACTAAGCACACGACCCATGTGGTTTGGTTGTGGGCACTGTCGTGGATCAGACCGCTCCTTGTGCTACGTCTTCCAGCATATTTCTTCACTGAACAGGCTGAATGGCTTTGAAAATGTGTGTGTGTTTCAATTACTTTGTTTTAAAGGTCCGGGAATAGGAATATGGAAGTCATATTAATCAAGTAGCACATAAAGAAATATGTCCTACACAAAGAATTTATTTTTTTCATTGCCATTCAGGCATACATTTTATGTCAAGGCAAATGGCCATCCGATTTAAACCACACCGCAAGCCAAGCACATTAGCTAACACAGCTGGAGACAGCCAGAGTCCCCTTACAGATTTATCGTATAAGAGGACTGTGTTATTGACTAAACATGGGTTTAGTTTGGCCGATGCAATGTAGGGGAGATGTAGACCATTAAACACTGATATGGAAAACTGTCACTGGTTTTCGCTATGACAGAAATGGTTTACGAGTAAAACAGCCACAGAAATGTTCCAGTTTTACTGTTTGCTAAGGCAACAGGAAGGAAGAAGAGGAAGAAATTCCAGTTCTCAGAAATCTCAGGAATACATTTGATTGAGAAACTGTCTAGAGATCCAGTACTGGATGTGTTTCCTGGCACCTGTAGACTTCCAAGATGCTGAATTACATCATGAGATTGGACTGAAGGTTAACTGTTAAGAGAAATATGTTAACGCCTCTGCTGTCACAGTGTTCTTCCTCTGATCTTGGGGAATATATGGCATGATCATTTACCGAAATTAGAGTCCAGAGAGCTCAGATTGTTCTGTGCTTAACTTTTTTTCAAAAGGCTGATGTGTTCATTTTTGATTAAGCTTTATCATTCAATCAAATGTGCGCTACTGTCCTTCACATACCAAAAACTGGTAGCACAGATCTTTTGTCGGATTTATTACAAATGGAGCTGTTGTGCACATTTGAGAAGATGGTCTGTGACAGGACAAGCTAATGAATAAAGGAAAAAAGTCATGTTTAAAACAAGCCAAGCAGCAGGCAGGGAGCCTGTGCTTGTACTTGTGCTTAAACAGCATGCATGTCTGTGTTTGGACGGCCACAGAGCCTGGCGTCCCAATCAGTGTAATTTCTTGTGTCCTTTTTACTTAACATTTCATGGAGCGCTCGTCTCCCTCCAACTTCCTAAACCCCAACAATTAAATCCTGACAGAGATCATAAATTTCCACATAACAGCCTCATTGTGTTGGCTCTGCTAGTGCTAGTCTCCAGTTACTGTGACATACTGATCCATTTCAGAGGGCCTGTTATCAGTGTCATCCATTCTGGAGGCAGATAATACCGATGCCTTGTTAGGTCGTTGTCTTTGTTGTCCTGTTGTACTTTACTGGCCTGGAGGTCAAACAACTTATGAGGCTGAAGAAACAAAGATAGAGAAATGAATTCATAATCTTGCATTCAGGCCTGAGAGCATTTCACAGAAACATTTGTTTCAATGTGCACAATAGTGTTAGATCCTCGACCAGCCACTGACCTCAGTTTGAAAATCTTCGAGGACATGGCAGCAGCCGACACAACAGGGTGAGTGGAAGAGACGTCATTCAGTAAGACACGTCATTTGAGTTTTAACCATTCTCCATTTCCCTAATGTTTGAATGTAATCATATCTTTCTATTTTTAGACATTGCTATGTTGTGCTATTATATTGCACTAATCAATAGAAAGAGGTATGTGGCAGCAAAAGTGTTATCATTCTCTTGTGTGTACCTCTGATACAGTGACAGTTCAGAGTGGAGCCCATTGACAGACTGCATATGAGACGAGAAAAAGGACAAAAAGTCTACAGAATGCTAGGAGCTCTGTGAGGTAGTGTTCACCACCTTTAGCTACTATTTACTTTACATATTAAGGTTTTTACATACTATACATATGAAGAGTTGATAATGTTGTACATGATGTTTACCAGTACTGCTGAAACAGCTAAACTATCAGTGAGTGGATTGACAGAAAATGTATTAATTATTTTAATATGTTTTAGTTTTGTATTGTGAAGGTTTCACTCTGGGTGGTTGTAACAGCATTTCTCATTATTTTGATAAATTGTACAATTTAAGCAATCAATCAATCCATCAAGGAAAAAAATCAGCCTATTGGTCCATAATGAAAGTAAACAGTAGTTGTCTGGCCCACTTTTTCCTCACAGGGTTGCAGTGATGTTGTTGTCCCCTTTTTTTTTTTTACACCCCTGAATGAGTTGCAGCTTTGTAGCTCACAAAACATTTATGGAGCTTAACAGCTGCAAAAAAAAAGGCTACATTTAGACAGCTCCATTCAACTCTTCTGGTGTAATTTTACACCCTCAATTTTTAGCTTTGCAGCTACAATGAAGAATCTGGCTTAAAAATGGTTTCAGATCAATTTGGGATCCTGGGCCTGTGGAGCACTTTGATTGCGCCATTGTAAGTGGTTGTTTTTTTCTAGTTTAAAACAAGTCCCCATCTACTTCAGTTGTTCAGGAGAATGCCACAACAGTGTTTTGCTGAGAAGCTCCAGAAATGTTTCGTGAACTATGAATCTTCACCAGAGTTTCCATCTGCATAAGGTAAAGTACTGAACTGTAGATAATGAGTGAATTTTATTATATAGGTGAACTTATCCTTTGAGTTACATCCTACGTGCAGGACTAGTATTCCTACAGTGTATTATAATTATTTTCCTTAAGTAAAGGATCTGAATACTTCCTCTGACACTGAATATGATATAAGCCTGCTTGAATCTGTTCTGCTATGGGATAGTGCTGTATCATGTTGGTTAGTTCGTAGGACTTTTCTATCAAACAACTCTTTGTTTAGCATGAATGATAATTCTTTAATATCCCATTTAAAACTTTTATGAAGAACACCTCAATCATCGTAAACCTGTTTACTGAGAATAATGGCTCTGAACATCTTGCTAAATGTAGTCGTTTGGAAAAAAAACAACAAATCAAGGCCAAACTTGATTTGTTCTAGCACAGAATGAGAAAATGTTTGGTCTGGAGAAGCTTCTGCGAGGTCTAAATAAAACACCTCTCCGAATTAAAGTGACGTGCTCCAGGACCTTGAGCTTGACACATCCATTTGAAGCCTTTTCTTTCTTTCACAACATGTCACGTTAGACAAGCGAATGGGCCAATCCGCTGAAGCGCGCCAGTGTATATAACAGGTCAGGAGGAAATCTTTTAGCACATTTGTTTCTGTGCAGGTATTTCTATTTTTATCATAGGCATAACATAGCTTAGTTTACTGTCGAAACACTGACAAACCACCATCCTGAACAACCAAATTGTCTTCAATGTTGGTGACTACGGTTGACAAATATTTGCTGTGTCACGTTATCTCTATCATTGTTGTTCTAGCTGTTGCGCACTGGTGACTGTTGCAAGGCAGGCCTTGCTATTGCCTCTCAGTTCTGCAACAAAACAGCATGATTGCACCGTTTCCTCCAAAATGTTAACCTTGACTTTTAACATGAAATCTGTGTTGCCTCACCAAATATTCTTCATCTTACTATTGTCCCCGAAGAACACAGTTTAAACACTTTTTTAATGTGTGTTTTAATGTTGACAATACGGAGTATTATTGGATTTCACCATATTGTGACTTTGCTATCTGTCTTGCCGCAGTGAGCTCTCCTCCCAGAGACATACAGTAGGCAAAACAGTAACTGAATATTAGAAATGACCTCAGGGTTCCAGCCAGACAGTCAGACAGCAGTTTTTCAACAATTTGCACTACAAGGAGTGTGTGTTTCAGAGTAGTTGAACTTGTTTCTCTCCTTGACAGCTGGTTTGCCTCCCTCGGCTGAATATTCTCATGCAAACATTCCACTGTCTTTTTTTTCTGGCCGGCCATTTCTGAGGCGCCCAGACAGATAGCATGTGGCTTTCCACTCATAATAGCCAGCATCTCCTTAAAATGACAATGAGGAATGCACATGCACGTGGCCCCCTGGTCACACTGAATGCATTTACATGATGTTGCGTTGTTTGGCTTAAACTAGCACATTGGATTTGTGAAAATAACTGTCGTATCTGAATGCCCTTGCTGTAATAAGTTCAAAACCATTTTCAAATATTTGATAGACTTTTTGAGAGTTAGCCTGCTGGCAAACCAAAGTCCTGTCAGCTTCAAAGCTTCTGAAATGGTAAGAAATCCAACTGACATAAAAGCATGTGCTCTGCAGAAGGTTTTGGCAAAACGGGAGATGTAAGGAATGGTTAAACATTTGTGGTGGGAGAGTTTTGAGTCTTGGAGCCAAGATGAAATACTTGTGTGCACATGCAACAAGAAAACTCACGGCTTTTTCTTTTTCAAACTTTGAGAAAAGATAGCGATCACACCATAAACGTTTCTAATCTGAAGAGCTCCTCCATCTAAGAGTGCTTCAAAGGTCATCAGGTATGGAGTCGGAGGGTTTTTGTCTCTTTGTGGTCAGTGGAAGGGGTGTAGAAGGAGCCTCAAACCCATAAACCCCAGACTTGGTATTGGAAGAGCCAATGGGCTGTAGAGGCCAAATGGCAGCATTTGTAGGAGCAACTGATGAGGAAAATGGGGGCAACAGGGTCTCCTGTCAGAACGGCAGGAAAAACACACATGACAGCCAAACGCTTGATTGTTGCACTTAGAGTCTAAATGGGTACTGGGAAAGGAAGACAATCAGACATGGATTATTGTCTCTTTAGTCCAAGATCAACACATGCTGAAACATGCTGATGTGTTAATAAAATAAATGCATCATTCCAGTGTAATAGAAATCAATTTAATTCAACACGGACTCCCCAATTTGCCATGTCTGTTCTATCTGAATTCCTTCCATGGGCTTTGAAATAAACAGTGGTTTAGTCGGAACTGCTTCTGTTCTGACTGACTGTCTTTTAACTGTTATGTGAAAAATAGTCAATGCTCTGTCCAAGCGACTGACTTCTGACTAAAATATCTCAACAGCTACTGAATGGGTTGCTCTGAATCATAGTACAGACATTCATGGACCCCAAAGAATGAATCCTAACGACTTTGATAACCCCCTGACTTTCTGTAATGCCAATATTTTGAGGTATTTTTTGTCTTCATTATGAAGACGACAGCAGCAAATGCTTCTACCATGATGATGATTCATGGTGCCCAGAGGATAAATCCTAATGACTTTGTTGTTTGATTGATTTGTTGACTGGATTTCAACCTTGATTTTTTTTTTCTGGCGCCACCATGAGGTTGACATTTTTCTGTGAAATGTTATTGCGAGCATGTTAGCATGCTGAATATTAGTATTTAGTTCAAATCACTGCTGTACCTAAGTAAAGCCTCACAGAGTTGCAAGCATGACTGTAAACTTCAAAGTAAAGATCAGGAAAGTGGTTCTGTATCCAAACTAATTGTGAAACCACGTGACATTACCCATTGGTTTGTGGACAACCGTTTTTGTACGAAAGGGTGGAGCTGGGGAGGAGATCATGAGTGGATCTGACTAAGAACCCAAGGACAGGGTCATCTCCATTTACTCCAATGGTATATTTATTTAAAGCAATGGTTGCTAGCTTCAAACACTGGCAGCTCAGTACTGTAAATCAATAAATCAATAAATCATGTATTAACTACAAACTGCAAGACATCATACTTCTGTCTCTGTATTCATACATTTAAATCGCATGCTTAGAACATCCTGGAACGATCTGAACTCTATGTGAATCACATGACGATCAGCATTTTGAACTTCCGTTGTTGTGACTCTCTCTATTCAAGGGCTCTGGTGCTTGCGACTTGTCAGTCACAAGGTAGCCATGCCCTCAAGCATACCTTGCTTTAACGTCTATTTAACCATAATTTACAAAAGGAACATCACGTTGTATCGAGGCAGACTTGACATAAGTGTTTTAGAAACTCATTAGTACAATTTTCACTGAGGTAGTAGATCAAATGAGAACTGAGGTCATTTTTTCATAAGCTTACATACAATCAGATTTTTTTTTTAAACCAGGTAAGTAGCCCTCTGCTGTCCATTAGCAAGAATGCAGGTTTACAGCACTTCTGCACTGGTTTTGATGTTCAGCCCCTGAAGCGCCATCCCTGTTTTATACAGTAAACTGTAGACTCAAAGTAAAGATCAGGAAGGTGGTTCCATGTCCAGACCAAATATGTATTTGATATGGTGTTGGGAAACTCCCAGTTCACTGTCTACTGGTTTCAAATGTGTTTGTCTTCTTCACTACTTACTGTCAACACTACGTGCTCTGCTCTCACAAATGAACAATGTTTCCCTGTCCAATCACACTCTATCTTCAAAGACAGCTGTCAGTTCACATACTTACTACTTTTTCTCCAAGTGCACGTCTTTCAAAATGAATAAATATATAAAGAATAAAGATAAATAAAAACCCATTTATGTGTCAGTGCTGACCTCCTCTCTCCTTCCTGTGAACTGTCAGCCGATTTGAGATGTTGAATTTACTCCATTTCCAAACCACAACTTGTGCAACTATGTGTCCAGCTGGGCTGCCAGCTTCCCCATAAGATTAAAACAAACATGACCACCTGTCAGGCACATGCAGCCAGGACCCAAAACCAGACATACGTGGTGGTTTTCCCACTCAGAATGTCGAACGAAAAAGAAGAAAAAACTGACATTTTATCCTTAATGCAGCTGCAAAAACCTTCAGGACTAACATCAGAGTCCTTGAGGAACATCTGGATCTCTCGAGTATTTGAATATGACTTTTCCACAGTTTTCCTATTAACAGACAAATATCTCATAATCTAACTTAAAGGTATACTATGTAGTTTTGGGGAAAATCTTCATTGACTGATTTTTTTTTTTTTTTTTATGACAACACAATTTCATACTGTTGTACATACTGCCACCTTTCCTAGCTTCTAACAGTGTTCTGGGGACCTTATTTTTCTCTGAGAACAGCTTCTTTATTCAGTTATGGAAAATAAAATAAAATCTATATTACTACTGTTGCAAATATTCAGTTTGAATTTCTTCTCCAAAACTGCATAGTTCCCCTTTAACATAACCTTGCTTTCTTTCCTTCTGTCTCTTTTGTGATGGAGACATTTATTTTGAGAAAAGAAGCAAAATATCTCTGCTAACAGACTAATAAACAGCATAACTATCATGTACTGCATTTTTATGGATAGATGATTAGTTTATATTAGATAGAGTTTATTTTGAGCACAGCAGAAAAAAGGGAGACAGAAGTAGAAGAAGCTGAATCTGTTCACATCGATCCAGTCTACAGAAAAACAAGAAGCTGAACGATGTCTTAACCCCTCTCAGAAGTCAAACCCAACGTTTATCTTGTTAGCAGAGTCATGATATGAAGTCTGAACATTATGCTGACGTTATAAAGGTGACAAATGTAAATCTAAGCAGTGCACAATGTGCTGCCTAAAGATTAAAAATGACCATTTTGAGATAGTTTCTAAGAAATTTAAGTGACACACATGAAATGAGTAAGGAAATGAAAGAGTGCTGCTGAGTGACTGAACTTTTAACATAAACACAGACAGCTTCAGAAGGTGCAGCAGAGGGCTGAGACGTGAGCTTGACTCAGGAGGCGCGTAGCACAGCACAGCACAGCAGCAGAGACACCCACACACACACACACACACTGAAGGCAGAGACACAGACACAGCGTTATAAAACCTCTGCTCGGTATGTGAGCGTCAGAGGGGACACTTTACTGCCATGATACACACCGACACGTTGGGACATGGGAAATACTCTGCAGAGGACGTTAATGTCATGGAGTTTACCGAAAGGAAAGATACTCTCTGCTCTTAAGAAAAAGAAATTTTTTCATCTGTTTGTGGACTTTGCTGGGATCATTTCATAGATCTGAGTGTCTGTCTGTGGATATCTGCTTCTATCTATCAGCTGGACTGAGAAAGACATCTGAACTGAGTAGTGGTGAGTCGTTTTTCCTTCATTTGAAATCTAATAATAAATAAGAATAAAGTCTAATAAAGAGATTGCCTGAATGTATAGCATCTGACAATGATTTGATAAATGTCACTTATAGGCTTTTGTTTTATCATAGTTGTCCTGTTCATACTTTCTTACACATTGCAAACAGGTTGCCTGTATTGCAAATCCACTATCTAATGGCATTTTGTCCAAAATTGCCAACTTGTTAAGTGAGAGTTTGTAACCTGTGGGGATGGACAGTAGGGCTATAACGTTTCTAAAATGAATGAATATTGATAATAAATAATTAATGAATAAATCAAACAATTAACAAACATGATCTGATCACATCACAATAGACCCCGTGATAATCAGATCTAAGACATTGTCAGCAGTTGGTATTCTCAAAAGCTCATTTTGGGGGAGAAACCCTCGTAATTGCCTTGTAGGGTTGCCGCAGTAAACTGGTTTCATGGTCTACTGTGGTATGAAAATTGGCGGTTATTGCACCATTTGCTTATCTAGGGATTGGCGCTCTACCGTACTAGTGTTACTAAAACAAATGTTTCGAGCTTGTGAAAATGACACTTTTGCAGCCTTGTAAGGTCAGTTCAGATAAAAGGAATATGACTGCCTGATACTGAAAAAAATCCCCTATATGATTACGATAAAACAATATACAATATACACAACAATATGCCATGCTATGTGTTGTAACTGTGTGATGTTAGTGTGTTTGACCTCAAGTCAAAGTGATCAGAGTCCAGTTAGTGGTTAATCTTAAAAGGAAATATAGGCACTGTATGGGTTGTAAATTAAATGAAATGACAACATGAAGATCTTTAAAGAGCTGCCAGAACAGCCTCAGAGCTATTGCATTGCATTCTCCAAGTGTGTGGAGGTATTTCACACCATTCTTATCATATAATTTAGTCTGCACAAAAACATCTGCATTCCTGATGTTCCTTCCCTGATTCATTCCCTATTTTACTTTAATTTCCACTTCTATGCATGTGCAGATGTGCAGATCATCAAATCAACTGTTCTGTTGATCCACTGCTCATTTGCTTAATACAAATTTGATCTTCATTCTCTTGCAGCCTCCCTTAGCTATGGACCTCATGACCTTCAGTGTTCAGTGATGTTAACATTGAGCCACTACAACTCCTCAGCCTCCCCGCTCCTCCCTCGGCTCTCTAATGACAGCGCAGGGAAGGTGGAAGCCCGGGTGGCTGTCGAAGAACTGTCGCAGCCGGGAAACTTCACATTGCCTCAGCCCACCACCAGTGGTGTCATAGTCGTCATAATGTCCATGACACTGGGCATCATCTCCAACATTGTGGCCCTCTTCATCCTGGTCAGTGCCTACTACCGCCAGCGCCGGCGCACCAAAGCCACGTTCCTTTTGTTTGCCACTTCACTGGTGGTCACAGACTTCATTGGCCACCTGATCCCTGGTGTCCTGGTTCTCAGACTCTACCTCTCTGGAGGTGTGGACCCCGCAGACTTCAACTCCTCTGATAGGATGTGTCAGTTCTTAGGAGGCAGCATGGTGTTCTTTGGCCTGTGCCCACTCTTCATGGGCTGTGCCATGGCTGCTGAGCGCTGCCTGGGTGTCACCAGGCCGCTGCTTCACTCCTCCCTGGTCACCAAAACCCGCACGAAGGTCTGCCTGTCCGTCATCTGGCTGGCAGCTCTGTGTGTGGCCCTGCTGCCCTGCTTCCAGCTGGGCTCTTACACCTATCAGGAGCCAGGGACCTGGTGTTTCATTAACGTGCTCAGTGACACTGGGGAGGTGGATGTGGCATTTGTGGTGCTGTTCTCCGGACTGGGTCTGACCTCACTAGCCGTGGCGTTCGTGTGTAACACCATCAGTGGATTGACGCTGGTGCTTGCTCGACTCAGGAGGAAGCCCGGCTCCCATCACTCAGCCAAGTCCCACGACATAGAGATGGTGGTGCAGCTGGTCGGCATCATGACCACCTCGTGTATTTGCTGGAGTCCTCTGCTGGTGAGTAACAGAAAGCGCAATGAGGGGAATCGTACAGGTCAACATACAGGTCATCAGGTCACTTTGAGATGGCTTACACATCAATAGGTCACCCACACAGGTTGGAGATTAGAGCTCTCCTCAGGACAGTGTGCTCACAGTGTTTGATTGACAGCCCCCTCGCTGTCTTTGTGATGCAACTGCACTTTTTCGTATTTGTGCATATAGTTTGGTGACAGTATAATGTCCTAATCACAACCAGGGTGACTGAAAACACCTGTGTGGATGGGCAGGGGGCTTTTTACTCCCCGTATTCGCCTTGTGTCACGCAATAGACCCTTTTCAAAGCAGACATTTTAACTTGTCGAAGCTGGAACAGCACAGGGTGGATAATGTTAACAATGGCTCTAAGTGAACCTGTCAGCGGATGAGCATGCACAAAATCACAGCCTTGGAACAAGCGCCCCAAAATGCAGTGCATCATATCATTGATGATATTAATTCCACCTGTGCTTGTCCTGCTTTGATATGTCAGAAAGTCTGCTGTGAAAAAGTCTCCATCTGTTTCAAATTACCTCAAAATTAAACATTTTGTTGTCCTTTTTTGAAAAACATACAAGTGAGTGTGTGGTTTGTAACGGCCACATCTCATATGTATGCATTAGCACGCTGGTAAGGACCAGAGAGACAGTCTGCGTCTTTATTTCATTTGTCAAAGATTTTCACTTTCCACTTTACTTTGTTGTGGAAACAATAGTTGTCACAGAAAGGGATTCAAATAGACCTGAAATAAATAAGTGATCAGTTCTAATCAGTGTCAATTCAATAGGATAATAATGAAAACCAGGGATGGAACATAACTAAGGAAATGTTATTATTAGATACTTTGAGAATTTTACACAAACACTATCCGTATGACTGACTTTCACTTTTACCAAAGTAAAAAAAGAAAGTTAACATATCTTTACTTTTACTCAAATATGACTTAAAGGCACAAATATTAATAACTTTGATGAGTGAAGCATCCTGTGTGCAATCAGCAGGAAGATGGGGTCTACTGACAAACATTGATTTCAGATTCTGCTGCAGTTTATAACTGAGCAGATCAATACCTGCAGCATTCATACACCCACCAAGTCTTCTTGGTGCTTGCACTCTTTGCAGCTGTTGTGTGTGCGTCCTCATTTGTTCAGACAAGTTACACCATAAATATTTGTCATTATTACCGCACAATATTACGTTTTTGCCAATATCAAATATGCAATATGCCGATATGTCCCAATTGATTTTGGCTGATATACATGCTCGTGCTTTTTTCCATCCATTTTGTCACCTAATTGCAGAGAACATTAGGTCTCTACTGTAGTAAAAATGATGTATTGGTAAGCCCCTTGTCGGCTGATATAGATGACGTGTTGATATTATTGAGGATCCATACATGATTTATAACATGCATGTCATAAAGTAATCATATGGCACATTTCTCCCCCCTCATCAATACGGTGATTTTTCAGACCTGCATCAATGCTCTCACTACAAAAATCGATATCGATCCAGGCTGATAATATTTTATGAGTGCTTATACAGAACATCCATTTGTTGTGTTTAAAAAAAAAACACTTAAGAAGCTGTTAGCTGTTGTTTCAGTGCAACACTGATATTTTTTGAGTCACTGTAGCTTCAGTGCAGTGTTTTTGCTCTGTCATCATGTAATCATCCCAACCACATGTTTCTTGCCTGCAGATCTTGGGCCTGATGTCAGTAATCCACTCCTACACAGGCTCTATCGGAGAGGACCTGTCCAACTATACAACCCTGATGGTGATGGGCGTGAGGCTGGCCACGTGGAACCAGATCCTCGACCCCTGGGTCTACATCCTGCTGCGCCGCACCGTCCTACGCAAGATCTACCTCATTGCTAAGTGCCAGGCAGGCCTTAGGGGGAATATGTTAGGCCGCTGGGAGCCTACCTCCTTCCCCAGTTCCGAGAAGAATGAAGTCAACCACGTTTGAGCTGAGGGAAAGACTGATGGTGTATTTTCTGGATGTACCAATAAACATACCAAGAACTTGCCGTACAAAGGCATGTAGCATGGGAGATCCACATCTGGAAGGAACTTACTTTGTGGCTGTGATGGTGGAGCCGATCACATCAGACATCACTTTGACATTTCTTGGCTGGCCCACTTTAGAAATGTTAAATGAATTAAATCAAAATATCTTCTTCACACACGGTATGAGTTTACCAGTGTGTCCATGGCCTGACCTTACGAATGGAAGCTAGCTAATGCTGTGATTTTGCACAAAACATCATAAACTTTCTCCTGTTTACTTATAATAAGTGACCATTCCTTCTTGTTATATTCTCATTTGGAAACTCATGGCCACAGTATATGAATGCAGTACTAACACATTCTGTCCCGAGAGACTAAGGTGTTGTGGTTTTGTTTCTCAGCCTCATTTTTATTACCAGTTTTGAAAGTAAAATGAATGAATTGCACAGTCAGTCTGTAGACCAACGTAGAAGAGTTGAAGTGTATTAGTGTGACCATCAGAGGGAGCTCCAGAGTAACGCCAGAAGTATTTAGTGTGTATTTTTTCTGCTGAATGTATTTCATAGAGGAATGTTAATATTCAAATACTGTGGATTTTATGTATATTTCAATTTAAATGTGCTTTCCTTGTGTTTATGCATTGCTTTATGTGAAAAAGTGCAAGATTTTATAAGTTATTACTTGAATTGAAACCTCAATTTACTGAGGATATGTAAAGAACTTTAAACTGAATGCAAATAAAACAGAGCAATGTGACCTTATTCTGACTTTTTGCATTTATTTTGGATTCATATTTTTCTGCTGAATAAATATGATCCTGTGTGTAGTGTGCATGTTTTATATGTTAGTCACATTGTGAGTTACACACCTGTAAACACCGTCAGTAATACTTTGATCGGTGACAGAGTGAAATAAAACAGAGATTATATTACTGTACTTAAGTATCCTCTGAGAGCGGTCTTCTTACTCAAGTATTAATGATTAAAATCTGTACTTTGGGTTTTGCATGCGTACACTGTAAAGAATTCAGTGTGATGACAGTTTGATCTGCAGCAGGGATTTCCTGCAGTCATTCTGGACTTCAATTAGACGACAGTGATGGCAAACAGAAGAGGATTATCCACAAAGGTCATGCAGATTAATAACATATTAAGCCAAGAAGATTGTTCCAGCAAATCATTTGGTGCATTCTTGATTCAGCCGCCTCTTCCAGTAAGATGATTCCTTACTAAGGCAAGTGTGCAGGCAGGTAGCCTGGCCCTGCTGCGAGTAGACTTTAGTTAAGGTGAAGTGCATTAATGAAATACTTTTATTAGCAGTTTCCTATTTCACCTGTTTCTTCCCCTGCGTGATCTCCTTCCAAAAACATTTACATGATTTGCAGCTGCAACATTTTTTCCTTCTTATTCCACAACCCTATCTGCCAAACTTAAACTGTTGGAAACAGTTGGTAATATCTATAGCCCACTCTGATGTGTTTTCACCACGAGAAGTGCTCATGCAACACTGTGCTGGTCTGTAAATGGCACAAAAGATGGTGTATTCTATGCAACAGCTACAATAATCATACATCTGCAGTGCTGAAAGAAGCATGCATGCTTTTACTTTTACTTAAGGTAGAACCAATACAAAGTACCAATACAGTACATCAATCTGAAAATATGAGTAAACGTCCTGCATCAGAAGTCCTACATAAGTAGAAGAACAGATGTATTAGCAGCAAACTGTCCCAAAGTATTTAAGTAAAATACTAATTTTGTCATCCCTGTGACAATTTATTGTATATGCTATTGTTCAGTTGTTGATACTGAAACATCAGTGTGCACTGTAATTACCAAATGTACGGTTGTTGCTGTTGAAACCATGGCTAGTTTAAGTGGTTTAGTCCAGAGGATTAAAAAATATATATATAATGGACAATAACATAAAGGGAATCATGTGAGAGGTTTAGCAGAAATGTGTCTGAGGTCACAAGGGTTTTATGTTCAATAAATGTGTAAAATCTTAATCTAAAAATTGACTTTAGCTGTCGAACAAATGTAGGGAAAATTGTAGTGTATTTCTTCTTGAAATATAATGTAGTAAAGCTGTAAAGTTTACTGTAAATAAGACTATTTCTATTTAATGTAAACGAGCTCCTGTACGCCAGGTGGCGGTATGAAACTAAAGGCACTGTGCGCCAACACGCCAAGAGACGAAGAAGAAATCAAGGGACCCTCTGCAGGTTGACGGCAACAAAAAGGTGGAAACGTTATCGCGAAAAGGTGTACACCTGTTTATTCACTTGTTGACAAAGGTGAGCGCTAACTGAACAACTAAACTCGGACAGGAGTCAGTGGCATTGTGCGAAATGGACAAAAATGGCACCGGCATGCTGTCCAATGTAAGCTAACCTGCTAGCATAAAGTGGGCGGTCAATGCTATAAACATTAGTTAGCTAACGTTAGCTAACTGACTGTCCTCGCGCACCACAGTACCTGAGTTCAACATGACCCGAAGATAAACTGTGTGATTATTGCACAGCTGTATAAGATCATGATCGTTTAGTTTGAGCCGAAAACAATGATAAATGCACACCTTGCACATTACAATAAGACTAATATCCTCAGTCTGCTGTGCAAGTCACCTGCGTAACGTTAGCAAAGAGCTACCTGCGCGAACACGCATGCGGACAGCTTGATGTCATTCATGACATTTGGTTGGAGTGGTCTTATACCGCAAATGATCTACCAGTTCGATGACTAATAAAAGGGTTTCCATCTAAAACAGGCGAGGTCTGGCTTGGGTCTGGAAGTCGTGACAACATGGCCGCTGCCTCAGCGTGGGACGAGCATCAGGCGTACGAGGAGCTGCTGTACTGGGACAGCCTCATTCAACAGGGCCACCGGCTCCTCCCGCATGACTTTGACAGGTACGCACACAGCATGTACTGTATGGATAACTAAAGGGTGCTAGACGGAATCAGAAGGTAAAATGACACTTACCTAAAGGCCATTGAATCTCCGTGGCACACTTCATTACAAGTGAACTCTGTGTACTTTCCATTCCAAGGAAAATGCAGCTTATTTAGTCATTTTAAAAGACCAATATTAACAAAATAATTTAAAAGATTCAAAGTAAAAAACAGATGAAGTAAAGCATGTAAAGCAGCCCAGGCAGGGTCAGGTATTGCACCCCTAATTCTCCTACAATATAACTGGTTAATGAGGGTGTATATTACTCCAGCAAAATTTAATAAATTTAATTTGAATATCCCAGACACCTGCAATAGATGTGGGGTAAATAAGGGCACTTTATTTCACTGCCTCTGGCAGTGTCCAAGAGTGAGGGAGTTTTGAGAGGAGGTTAGACTGTCTGTACAGGAGATTCTCTCAATTAGATTAGAACTGGAACCTAGGCTCTTTCTGCAAGGACTTTACCTAGAGAAGGACAATAGCCTTACACTCTTAAGGACAGACAGGGGGTATTTCAAAATGTATGGGGTCGTTTCATCAATTATATGAATGACAATGATCTGTTGCGCCTGATGGACGGGCCTGGAACAATATAGGTGCACCCTCTGCATGACCCAGTTTCTTTTCCCCTGTTACCTATACTTTATGATAATGCATCTTCCGTGGACCCATGATTAGGTGCCTTCACTGGGGAGGTCCCCCGACTGCCAAGTTTTTTGTTTTGTTTTGTTGGGATGGTTGTATGTCTTTTTTATAAAATGAAAATCCACTAAAGATATTGTTAAAAAAAAAAAAAAAAAAAGACAGATAAAGAAGCATCACAAACATAGAGACGCACTTGCAAGAAAATAAAAGGTTTCTGTTTGTCTTTGAATGAGGGCACAGTTGTGACAGATCAGATAATAAATGAGCCAGTGACAAACATTGATTGTTGTGTTGTTTCGCACTCTGTTTCACATGCCTGCTATTGACATGAGCACCTGAGCCTGTCTTCTGAGTTGTCCTCATTGTGTCATTTGGCCCATGCAGGTACGAGGAGCTGCGTTACTGGTATGACTGCCTGTGCTACGAAGAGGAGCTGAGACAATACCATGACTACATCGCTGCTATTGAGGAGATTGAGGACACGCGGCATCTTGAGGTTCTTGTTTCAGCTTCTTACCTGAGTCATTGAATCCGTTTCTTATAAACGCCACATTAAGACTGAACATCTAATGCTTTCCATCACCACTTTTTGTTTCCTTTGTATCCTAAAAATAAAGCTCTTCCTCTTGCACGAAAGCTCTATCTGATGCATGTTGATGTTTCTTTTTCCAAGGGTATTTTTTGATCCTGCACTTCTGAACTGTTGCCACTAATAGTATACTTCCCTATCTTATTTTTTATTTTGTATATATTGCGTGAGATTGCTTTTTCACTGGAGTACATTAAAGTAGCACAAGATTGAATAAGGAATTCAGTCTATTTGTTCCAAAAATAAATTTTTAGTATATGACTTCAATATAAACTTAAGATACATTTGTTCTCATCTACACTAAATTGTTCTTTTTTTGACATAAATTATGTTCCTTTTAATTAAGGAACCTGTGGCTCCCTCGGTGCATATTCGATCGCAATACGATCGGCACGTGATGGCTAAACACTCTGAAGTGTACCCCTCACCGGAGGAGCTCGAGGCGGTGCAGACAATCGTCTCCCATGTGGAGTGTGCCCTTAAGACGGTGTCGGACCAGATAGATGTTCCGAAAGATGACAAAGAGGACACTGAGGCAGAGAGGTGAGCGATGCATCCAAATGGTTTGTTGTAGTTGTCCCAATGATTAAAAAGTATATCCAAATCCATTACCTAAACAGTGTCTTTTGTCCTTTTTCCTAAATATGGTGACTGTATTCTTTTTTTCCTCCTCACAGTTCAAGTAGTGATTCAAAGGCACGTCTCCTGCGTGGAGTTATGAGGGTCGGTTTGGTGGCTAATGGACTGCTACTGAAGGGAGACAAGGAGCTGGAGCTGGTGTTGCTCTGCTCAGACAAGCCTACTATCACCCTGCTTAAGCAAGTGGCTGAAAAGCTGACTGCGCAGTTGGAGGTAAACGTGAGTACCAGGAGTTGTTTTATATCATCATCCAAGTTATTTTTGTTTCTTCGACATTCAGATTCCCCCTTGACCTTCCTAACGTTTTGTTCCTCTTTAATAGGAGATTTCAGCGGGGACATATACAGTAAGCCAGTGTCCAGGGGATGCAGCCATTGCTGTGACGAGCACCAAGTCGATCCTGACTCTCACTATCCACATGACATCACCTCTTGTCAGAGTGGTGCCAGAGAGTACAACTGAAGAAGAAACAGAAGGTACATATGTTGGTCCAGCCTCCGACTAGACATCAGCTACCACAGGCCTGATCTGTGTGTTCTCAGTATGCAGACACTGTACCGCTCCACTGATCTCTAACACTGCAATGCCAATTAGAAACGCCACTCGTCCATCCTCATCTCATTGAACCTCAGTGGAGCTTGTACAGTGACTGTCTCAGACCGATGCCAGTGAACAACCAATGAATGTTGGCTCTTCACTCGCTCGAGAGTCCTGTCGTCGTCTTGTGATAAACTGGCGTTTGCCAGCACTACACCTCCTCTTTAGTCGCTGATACCTTCTGCACTTGTTGTTGATAACAATGCCAGTCATAAAAACAACTTTGTTTATTCTTGTTGAATTGTTTTCATGTTTTAAGTGAAGGCTTTTCAAGAATAACAAGTCAAAGCGCGCAATGCATGTACCTGATGCTGAACATGTACATTTGGCACCAACTGCAGCAAAACTGATCAACAATGAGAAGAAGCTAAGAGAATTAAAATTTGACCAGACAGGAAAAAAAGTACACAAAAAACGTAATCATCGTTCAAAGCTTATGTGTTTGTTAGTGGAGTGTTTGTCAAGCTTGAGCTGTATTCACATGGGAGTCTAAAGCTTTAGTGAGCTATTAAAAGGTCAGGGGGAGTTTGCCAAAGTCCCATTTACAGAACCATACCGGTCTGAGTGCAGTTTTAGTCCATTTACTACACTGCACACTGGGGCTGCACATTGAAAATAATGGCACAATTTTGATTGTGATGGCAAAGTATTACTGACACTTCATGTTTGAAGGGCTTATTCTGTTGCTTCAAATCAAGCACTCCCTGTTAGTCAGGTGTTTGTCATGACTAATGACAAACCTTTAGTAAAACAACGGTTGATGGTACAAATACATCTCAAAGGAAATAATAATGCATTACATTTCTGTTTAAGAAAGAGCGAGGCTCAGGGAGCTACTATGACTGAGCATATAGTTAGCTCACCAGCTACAGCGGTTCACATCTGGTCCTGTTAGCAGTCATGTAAAAGTACCAATACGTAAATGTGAAAATACTCCATTTCAAGTAAACATCATGGATTTGCAGCCTGAATTGCAACATGAAAAACTAACAAACAAGAAAAAACAGGCTTGATAGCACTGTATCAATGAGAAAGCATAATATTGAGGCCAGCAAATAAAAACAATACAAAGACTACCGTCATCCTACTAAATAAACTTTGACCACATTAACATTCTGAATTAACATTTCACAATAATAATAATTATAATAATAATAATCATCAATAACTCGTCCAGTGACAGCATTGTAATCAGTCAGCATGAACATATGACTCTCATCGCTTTACAGTACATCAACCAAACTTTTCTAGCAGCAGAAACATTGATGATGATACTCCATCCTGGTGACAGTATTAGTAGTATTATTGAATCTAATCATCTTCACTGGCATGTTCATTTTTTTTTAAAGAAAACACTAATTTCATGTAAAGTCCTACTTTTAAAGATTTTAGCTTATTTTTTCGAAATAGTTACTAATGTTTCTGATTTATAATTTCAGTAAAATCTTATTGTGATTATAGCTGGCTATTATTGTGCAGCCCTCTATCAAGCATATTTTACGACTGGCCATCTGTTACTGTACTGTACTGACCTAAGAGACCTAAAATTAGCTGGGATAGATTAGAACAAATGTGTTTGTAGTCTAGAAAATGAGCTTAAACTTGCGCTATGCTGGTATGGCCCTTTGTTTTTCTGATCTTTCATAAAGCCTGTTTAAGCTACATTTGGTTCAGGGACTACATCAGTTTTGCTGCAGTGTGGGGCAGACGTGAAAAACTCTAAATGCTTGTGGTTTACAACTGATTGCCTTATAGTTTGTCAAGTTTTTTAGGAACGCTGGACCTTTGACCAACTGGACACACTGTCTCAGGACGGGGGTAAAGCAGCAAACCCAAGCCGAGGGGCTGAGGGAACGGGGTATTTATTGTTTACCCAGTGCAAACATTAACAACATGCAATGTTGTAAATACTACCATGTCTTTATGACAGTCTTAACATCCACTTTCACAGTAGAACAGTAAGCTGGGATCTGTGACAGGTGATTATTTTACTTGTTGGGACCAAAGATTTACACATTATGTACTTGGGGCCCCCTTTCCCTGCTGCTGCTGGTTTGGGGAAAGCTGCTACTCCCTGAGCTGTGAGACAGAGCCGACCCCCTTGGTCAAACTGTACCTTTTCTTCTTACCCCACCTCGTCAATAGAAGCGCGAACAGTCAACGATCCGCCGGACGTACTGGACAGGCAGAAATGCCTATCTGCCTTGGCGTCTCTCCGCCACGCCAAGTGGTTCCAGGTTTGCATTCACGTCCTTATTTGTACGTAAGGTTGTTTCTTTGAGTTGCCTCTATTATTTTCTCTCCATTTAAAGAGAGTACCACTGTTTAACTGTTCTCTCAGTTGTTGGTGATTACGACCATAATCTTAAAGGGGACCTATTATTCTAATTTCCAGTTCTATATTTTTATTCTGGGACTCCACTAGCCTAGCTTCGCTCAATTCACAGTTCAAACGTTCTTATTTAGTTCCTCCTTTGTCTAAAACACTCCACTTAAGCTCCTGTCTCATTAAGGCGTCCCTCCCTTAAAAGTGATTTTCCTCTGATTGGACAAACTTTTAGATGACCACACACAGCATCACCCACTGATCTGATGGCGACTTGAGCACCGGGGATCCAGCAGAGAGAGTTCAGATAATACAACCATTAACTGCACGGGTAACTGAGCTAAGACAGCTAACGATTTGTTAGCAGCAATTAGTGGCTACTTTAAGCAACAAGTAAAAGCATCTATCCATCATGAGACTTCGTAATCATTGAGTGCAGTCAGAGCAACATCAGAGTCAGGTTGTCATTAAAAAGAGAATTGAAAACTTATTATTAAGCGAAGTCTTTAGCTAAACCTTAGACAAGAAAACATTGACCTTATTTGAAACTTCAAATAACATTCTAACTTTACATTTGAAAACAGAAAATAAGAAAATGCATAATAAGTCCCCTTTAAAATCAGAAATCCTGTAATGTCAGAAGTTTGAGTTATTTAGTCATGAAGAGTCACCTACTGATCCATACCAATGACTGATTTGGAGAAATCATTGGGATCGACTACAACATATAATTTGATTGATTAAAATGTCCTCTGTCAGACTGAGCTCTCTCAGTATCAACTCCACTCCTGTTTGAAAAGTTGTTTCTGTTGACAAACAAACAGCTTGTGGATAAAAGTGTGCAATCATTTGTATAAGACTCATTCTGACCTTTCCATGCTTTGTTTTCGGGGTCAGAAACAGAAGCTCCTCTGACTTAACTGGCTTTTGTTTGTGTCTCCAGGCCAAAGTCAACGACCTGAATTCTGCCGTCGTTGTGATCCGGCTCATGAGAGACTTGTGTAACCGTGTTCCTACCTGGGCACCACTCACAGGATGGGTGAGTAGACGATTGTTGTAGTTGTTGTATAAACCAGCACAATTTTTAGCAGCTTTAGTGATAAAAATGTTTTTTTTTTCTTTTAATGGTGCAGCATCTTGGATAAATACTGTCTCTATTTTCTGCTTTCATCTCCATGTAGCCTCTTGACCTGCTGGTAGAGAAGGCGATTGCTACATCTGAAAGGCCAATGGGTGCGGGCGAGTCATTGCGTAGGGTTTTGGAGTGTGTAGCATCTGGAATCCTTTTGGAAGGTGAACTTTTTATTTAGTTGTCAAACCACCATGGATGTTGATACACTGGCATTAATATGAATGTACTAATCAAACTGCATATGTGCTAAGATGGCCCTGGAATTAGAGATCCATGTGAGAAGGATGCGGTTGACGCCACAGCAAATCTGACTCCACAGCAGCGTGAAGACATCACACAGAGTGCTCAGGTAAGATCAGGCTGCAGAAAACATGCAAGCACACTCATATTTTAGTACCCTCAAAAAAGTACCTAACTTCTATATTCTCCTTAGTTTGCCTTGAGGCTCTGTGCGTTTGGACAGATGCACAAGGTGTTGGGGATGGACTACAAACCTATAAAGCCACGTAGATCGATCGGAGCCAGCAAAGATGGCACATGTACGTAGTGATGTGTCCTTTTCCCGATGTGCAGTTCACCTTAATGAAAGGATCTGTTCTCATATTTGTTTCTGTTGTCTTGTGCAGGCCAAATACCATCTGCCGGCCTGCCAGCTAAGAGACCTTACACAGAGGTGGAGAAGGAGGAGGACGAGCCCCATCTCAACAGCAAACAGAGGAAGTATCTCAAGTTCCAGAAGCGCTTTCAAAGGAAATCATGTTAGTAATGAATATCAAATGCCTTATGAGCCTTCATACTGTAACATTACCTATAACATTATGCACATTAATCCACATGCTATAGTGCCGGTTCATTATGAACACTAAGCTAAATGTTAAGTAATCTAATACCTCTACAAATGATCAACAGTAATGTGCAAGACGACTGAAGTTAACGCAGAGCAGTATGTTTTTATATTTCTGTACTTTTCCACATAAGTTGTCCAAGAGCCATCATGCAATGATCAGTTTATTACGATTTGTTGAAAAATTGGTGTAGCCTTTAAGTATTAATAGATGGATTTGCGTTTTACTAGCGACCAGAGTACAGAGTCATGGGGTCAACAGTGCTAATGCTTCTTAAGGTTGACATTAGAGTCCCTGTGACATTGACTCTCATAAGTGTTGTTTTTAATTAAACTGAATCAGGAATTTCTATAGAAACTGTATTAATAGAAAAAATTATGTTTGCAAATGTCTTTACAATTATACTATTATTATTATTATTATTATTATTATTATTATTAATAAAGATAAATACGAATAAATATGTTTGTTAAATCTCCAGAATTATTGGCTTTATTCTGCTCAGATTTTTTTCTCTTAGCCTTTTTTCCGCATGTTTCTTTTTTCCGTAGTCACAGATGATTTTAGTATGAATGCTGTGATGCGCCTGAACCAGTACAGACCTGGTCTGGAGTACCGACTTACATCTCAGACTGGTCCGGTCCACGAGCCAGTCTTCACAATGGCTGTAGATTTAAATGGGAAGACCTACGAGGCAACGGGGCCCTCCAAACGAGCAGCCAAGCTTAATGTAGCCACCAAGGCAAGACTCTTGTATTTCTATAATGTATTTCTACATTGGTTGCCTTTAAGTTGCATTATTATGAAAGATAGTCTCCAACTTACCTGCATGGCAGCTCTTTGTGCCAGCAGTAGCCATGGCCGAAAGGCTTTGTCATCTGGTTGTACATTCCTCTGGCCCACCCTTGTGAATGCAACATGTGAGGAACACCTTGAGGGAATTTCTTAAAATTTGGCACAATTGTCCACTTGTTCAAGGATGAACTTATACGATTTTGGCAGTCAAAGTCATTGTGACCTCAGAAAAACAAGTCTTTTGCCTTAACTGAACAACTCATTGGCTGATTATGACATCATTTCACACAAATGTCTAATTGGATAGAATAAACTGATGATTTTTTAATAGGCTGGTCTGGCCCCTGATTGGTCTCTTCTGCCATTTAGTGTTGTCACCATTTCTGCCGTGGAAACATAATTCAGATTTTACATGTAAGACATGGGTTACGACAATAGCCTGAATTGATAATGGAGAAAAAACTTGACCCTCAATCATATGTCAAGTGATGAAGTAGTGAAGTACTGTGTAATATACAAACGCTACTGAACTAGAGTTACGTAGAAAGTAAAGTTAAAATAGAAAATCATTTACTTGTTACTTATTAGGACAACTTGCATTGAAACCAGTTGAAACGTGGATATTTTTGGGAGACACCACTGCAGTAATGGCAACTTGTCTTCTTTCTCTTGTCCCTCGGTTTCATGTACTTTCAAAAGGTCAACTTCACTGTGCCATCAAAAGTTCTGCAAAACCATATGACCATATTTCACACTGTGAACTAACAATGAACACACTAATAGACATACAGCAGTAGTTCACCACAAGTTCATTGGCTTTGTGATATTGTATTATAAGTGATTGTCATTTACACCATGTAACAAAGCTGTCAGTCCTCTGTAAGACATGCTCTGAGTGATTCTCACTGGAAATTCATAACTGGAGTCACATTTTGTACAATATAGTGATGACCAAAACATACACTTGATAGCTTTTATTAGATTCCTTGAAAGTCTTCACTGCATAAAATATTCAAAGGCTTTATTTTGAGTCTGGACAGAAATGGATGTAAAGTGCAACTTGACCACTGTCCGGAGGCATACAACTGCTGTTAGCTAGTTAGCTTATTGTTGGTCTAAATTCCTGTTCCCTGAAGTGAAGTGATTTGCTCTCAGACATGTCACTTACATAAACCAAATCCCAGGTTTTAGGCAGCTAGTTTTTAACTTCATAATTAGATATTTGTTCACTCCCGCTTATCTTCGCTACAGCCGTGACAGTAAACTTCTCAAACTTCTACCCAGCTGTGTTTAGATTTTCTTGTTGTGATAATTTTTTTTTGTTTTGTTTTTTTTTTAGCAATGACAGTCCCCACTGGAGGGAAGTGAATGAAGAAAGAGTTGTTACTGTCAGTTAATCTTTTGATTTTTGTCATTTACAGGTCCTACAGGATCTTGGCCTTCCAACAGGTTCAGAATCTAAATCAGAGTCTAGTGGTAGCACTGAAGGCACCGTGGAATCAGTGAAAGCTGCTTCAACGGCCTCAACTACATCAGAAGATGTATGGACCTCAGTTTCTTCCCCTGGATTTAAAAACTTCCATATGACTTAACATTTTGTTTCCTCAGAAAGAAAAAACATTTTTCCATGTGAGATGTTCTTGAGTGAAGCATGTATGTGGAATTAAGAGCCATTGTTTGTCCTCTTGCTATGAACAGAGTGGTCAGGGTCCTATCTTGACCAAAAATGGCAAGAACCCTGTGATGGAGCTAAATGAGAAGCGCCGCAGCCTGAAGTACGAGCTGTCTGCAGAGACGGGGGGCTCCCATGAAAAGTGCTTTGTCATGGAGGTGAGTAAGCAGTATGGTGATGTTAGTAGGTCTTGGGTCTGTCCTGCATTACAGCTTTGATATCTGATGGGAATCAAAGTTGTCTATGGGAGGTCTGACCACTGCAGAGTCCAGTAAGGCTTTTCACATTAGTGAATTCGGGCGGGGGGAATAAAAGACATTGAATTTGCTTGATCATATATTGTGTAAGAGTCTGGAATAGATCGGTGCAGATTTTAGTTTGAACCTCATTTATCCTTTATGTTATTGTATGTGCTTTTGATCACAGCTTCCAGCTGAAACGCTTTTGTTTATTGCACCACAATAAATGAGAATAAAGAAGAAATTCTTATTCATTTTACTCTCTTATTTTTTCTTGGTTCTTTCATTATTTTTTTATGTTCCCCTGTCTGCCATCATTGTAACAGAGCACCACAGTTGAGAATCGTTCACATATTCAAGCCTCCCTCTCTTTTAAATTGTCTGTGACCTTCTCTAAAGCCTGGTAGTTCTCTATTGAACTTGATCATTGTCTAATACTGTGCCGATTTGGGTTTTTGAGTTTGAGAGGATTGTCTAGAAAGTCCTTTTTAAAAGTCTTTCAAGAACAAGGTGTTTAAGAAGGTGTGGGAACCCTGATTTGTGAATTGTTAAAGTGATATAATCAAATATAAATAAACGGTAATGAATATCAATTTTAAAGGTAAGGTAATTAGAACTTCTTGATCTGCTGTCTTTTTCCTGACGATCAGGTGGAGGTCGATGGGCAGAAGTTCAAAGGGAGAGGCTCCAATAAGAAGGAAGCAAAGGCCTTCGCTGCCCTCGCTGCTCTAGAGAAGCTTTTCCCAAATGATAACGAAGTGACAAATGTCATCAGGAACCCTGTAAAGAAAAAGGTCACCTACACAGACATGGTAGGTTATTTACTCAATGATAAATTCTCTGATTTATCCTGTTTAAACCTTAAAAGCTCCAAACCAGTTGGTGTACATTTACATGAATCCGCACATGGTGGTCCAGCTTTTAAATGGATAAAACTTGAATAAAACACAAAGTTTTTCAATTACGTATGAAAATTGTTGCATCCTAAAGAAAACCTGCTCACTAATTCAAACAATTAAAATAATTTATACATGAAGACGAAAGGTAAAATTCCCCAACACATTACATACTGCATGCACATCTCCACAAGAGCATATTCTGTCACCTAAAAGTCTTTGTCTTTACATTAATTCTTCTGCTCTTTCCTCTCCAATAGCACATCCCAGGCTTTGGCACCATCCGTGGTATTCCCTCAGACTCCGGGTCACGTGGCTGGGGTCCCAACAGAGGTCGAGGAAGGGGCCGGGGCAAACCGTATCCTCCAGGACCCAGCTACAACAAGAGTAAGGAATTTTACACTGAAATTGTTGGACTTCAAACACCTGCAAGGAAATAAACTAAATAGTCTTTTCTTTCCTTCACTTTAAAAGCCAACTACAGTTATGAGAGCAGCACTGGCTCAGGCTATCGTAAGTATTCCCTGTGTGCTGACTGACTTTAGGTTGTTGTAGTGTATTGTTTTTGTTTTACAACTCAACAAAACAGGAAAGGACTAATTGCTCTCCAAATACATCATTGCTATTTTATTTAAAAGTTAACTGAGGATATATAAAGTAAGTTCTAGTGCACTATACTTGGGGAAAACAGCATGTTGTAAAGTCACGGAGAAACATTGCTTATTTGATAAATTACACTCATCCTCTTAAACAATTACAACCTCATTTAAGCATTAAAAGTGATCATTTTTGTAGTGCGCATATCTTTATTATATTCTATTCTATATTATATGTACCCTATACTGTCCTGTTCCTGTTGATGTGTACATTTTCGATTGTACCGAGCATGTGTTGTGTTTACTTGTTGTTTTTGGTTGTGTCTTGTTGTGTTTTGTTTTCACCATTGAAGGAAATTGTTATAAGCAAACAATTTTACCTAAATCGACTCAACATAATCTTTCTCTTGTTTGTACTGCCTTGTAGATAAACTTTATGGTAACAACGCAGCCAGCAACACAGCCAAAGGCGCTGGCGCCACTGAATCAGGCGGCAGCACGGGCTATGGCACCTTTTACCCAGAGAGCAACACATTCTCCTCCCCACCCATCTCCAGCTCCGACTCCAGCACCACAAAGGCGGGAAACTACCAGTCCATGCCTCCTCCTGCCGACCAGGAGAGCCCCTACAGCTACGGATATGGAGATGAGAAGAAGAAGATGCTGACCCAAAGTCAGAATGAAGGCCAGGGAGGAGGAGACTATTCTATGTACAGCACAGCTTACCCTAGCTCAGTGACGGGTGGACAAGTTTATAATAATTATGGTGAGTAATGATGTAGCAAGTTGAAATCCACTGTTGCAATCAAACGAAAGCTCTCCGTCTCTTTCTGCTAGTGCTATTTTGATATTGCTATACAAATTGTCCCTTGCTACATTTATGTCCTGTTGTAATATCCCATTTTAAGAGAAAATGCATTAGATAAGATAAGATAAGGGAAATAACCACATCTTTTGGTTTGATCTCACTCCACAGGATGGGGGAACCAGTCGTCCTGGGGGAATCAGCAGGGATATGGCATGTACCAGGGGTTTGGAGGACAAAGCCAGGGCTCATACTCTGGATATAGCGACACAAATTACTAATTGTCACCTCCTGTACAGCCTCTCTCACCTCACTATGCCATTTGTTGGCTCTGACTTTGTCCACCCTTGGCAATGACCTCGGATAACCACTCCTGAAAAGGAAGAAAAAGTGTTTGTGTTGTCTCTGAAACTGGAATTTTGTTTTCACCTCACTTATTAGTTCTTGGACATCTGGTAAAAACAACCGTAGGTGACGGAAGGAGTTTTATCCGGTGGTGGTCTACCTGTTTTAAATGCAGCATCCCTCATGTCCGTGTGTATAAAAAAAAAAAACATACCTGTTTTATCATTATGTTTTTTGTTTCTGAGGTTGTTGTTTTTTTTAATCTAGTGTACTGGTTCTGTATCAGTATGTTTTTGTTTTTATTGAAAGCTGCTTGTAGTTTTGAACTAAAGATTTATTCATTTCTGTGTCACATAAAATGCTTTTTATGACCATAATTTTGCAGAATTGCTTTAAACAAGTACAAAGTACACAGATTTAGAATTTAGAGCCAGGCTCCCCAAAACTGTCCCACCATTCGGGTCAGTTTGAAAAAAAGAATTTCAAAATTATATTTCAAATAAATGTGTTTATTCTGCTAAGAATGTTGTTAGTTAAAATGCTCTCTACATAAATTTGGATTCTTAATTATTTCTCATAATCTGAGCATGGTGTGCAGAGTGACACTTTGTGCAGGAAGTCCATCAATTAAAGTAAATTGAGATCATAGTGCCTTTGTGCATTTTAAAAAATAATATAAAATGGACATTTGATTGTGGCCTGTGGCCTGCCATTGAGTTTCAGTTTTGGCTCTCCAAAGGAAATAGTTTAGGCCACCCTGTTTTAGAGCTTACGTTTTCAGTACTCCATAAATTATAAATCTTTAAAGCTGCATGTAACCGGGTCAGCTTGAGCTGCCCTTAAATATACTAAAGATATTCCTCACATCAGTGTTGCTGAGGATGTTTTGCAACACTCATGAGTGGCTTCTGCATACAGGTGCTTCGCAGTATCAGCCAGTGTAGCATGCATCGTCTCTCTGTGGCTAGCAAAGATGGGGTGAAGCCTGACTGACCCCTGTGAGGAAATGAGTCATAGATGCAAAGGCACTCTGATTCCCAAGGGACAAATTGAAAAGGACGCAAGCACAAAAATACAATGTGAAATAGGGAATGGAGTGGTAGGTGAAATAACTGTAAATGCATAGTGCCACTGTTTACAGCAGTCTGCTTTGTATTTCCAGACATGGAATATAAACTATATACAAAAGGGAATGCACCTCCACTGTAGCTTTAAGCCTGCAATGGGAATTAATTTTGGCTTATAACCTATTTTATGTTTGCCTTGATACCAAACTATATCCTGCTGTTGGCTTATCTTCCTGAAAACATGCAGTAACATTCTTAGTGATTATTGAAAGCTTTAGCTCAACAAAATCACTATTACAGAGCCACCATATTTGTTGGATTACATGTAGCGTAGGTGAAAGGCACTGAAACAAAGATTACATTACCTCATCACTATGGGTGAGCAACAAACAGCTGTTTTAAGAAGAGAGAAAATGGTCTGTCACTTGATTCCCAAACAAATGCATGTATGAGCCCCATCAAGATCTTGATGACAGGAGCCAGTGTGACACTACCGCTGTTGTCAACAGGGACCGCCACAGTCAACAAAACATTTTTTTAATAGCAGCTTTACTTCAGACAAGTTAACTGACCAATAGGTGGTGTGTCCCCTTTAATCAGGCCTGCTTGTTTGTATGAGTGGAAGAAATAATGTGTGAACTTTGAACTTTGCACTGAACACTGCCGTCACTAGTGCTAGTTGCTCTTCATCCGGCCATGTAAGCGGTTTGTCTTTTGTTCACAGCTACAAAGAATAAATTCACAGTTTATAATGCACTGACAACGACCACTCTAACTGCTCAACGGACAACAATGTGTTTGCATCAAAGTGAGAATAGGACAGTGAGTACTATCGTAACTTAAAATTACAGAAGAGGTGAAAATAGAGAAAATGAGGATTGAAACACAGGCTGACTCCTGTGAGACTAAACAAGTTGGCTACGCCTTCAACAGTCAATATTCCCAAAGTATCCAAAAAAGATGGAAGCAGGTTGTTACAAAAATGAAGAAGGGAAACAGTGATTAACACTGAAGTGGAAAAAATGGACACCAGCTATAATAACCGTTGTGGATCACATGTGTCCCCAGTCCCAAGACTGAGTCAGGGTGTGAGCAATGATCATGCCCCTGCACCGTGCCCTGGGGCTGGTCCTCCTGATGTCTCTGCTCTGGGAATGCTGATAAAAGACGAGCAGGAGGAGCGCTGCGAGGACGGAGAGTGTCCCATCAGGTCATCCTGAGTACACCTCACCAGTTATCAGCTGTGAGTGTTCTTCTTTTCCTTTTTATCTTTGAGCTCTGGCATTATTATCTCTGCGCTCCTGACAAGTTGTTTTTCCTGTTTGTTTTCTTTTGATAGGAGAGGACTGAGTCATTAGATCCATTTATTTTTTTCCAAGGTGTGTTTGTGTTGAGGCTGAAAGAGGTTGTTCGCTCTGTGTGTTTCAGTACAAAGCAGAGTTTCTTTTGTAAAAGAAAGCAGAGATGCAGTGCTATGCTTTGACAGACATGAAATTGTGACCTCTGACCCTCTCAGCCTCATGGACATGGCTACTATGATTAGCTTCTATTAGCTCCAGCTGGGGCATGTCAGTGTCAGGCTTCAGCCAATCAGAAGTCAGCTTTAGGCATAAAGGAAAAGATCATGTTGTTGTTGGGTGATGTTGCTAGAGAGGAAGCACAGGGCTGCACGGTGCGTTGCAGCTGTGGTTTGTGACGCTTGTCTGGTGTCTTTGCTGGGGCGTGTGTACTTTCATTTTTGGTTCTAATGAGGCGTCTTGTTCTCCATTTGCACAGTTAAGTTCTGCTGAAAGCTGAATGTCTGACTGTTGTTTTCTCTCTCTAAAGATGGCACTTACACTGGTATCCATCTTAGTTATTGCCATCCCTGTAGCCTACTGCTATCCTACTGCCTTCCAGGACCTGGAGGAACATGGCAGTAAGTATCACTTCAACAAAGGCTTTCATGATCCCTTGTGGATAACTTAAAGTGTTTGGTCTCTTAATATTTTGTTTATGTTCCCTCCCCTCACAGAAAACAGAACCTCCATTAAGTTCCTGGCTATAGGAGACTGGGGTGGGATGCCTTACCCCCCCTATGTCACCGCTGTGCAGAAGGCTACAGCTCGAGAAATGAGCAAAGTAGCAGAGCAGATGGGAGCTGACTTTGTTCTGGCCCTTGGCGATAACTTCTACTACAGAGGTGTGGACAGTGTGGATTCTCCTCGCTTTAAGGTCAGTTGAGTAAAGATGGTTACAAAAGAAGAAAAGTCCCAAAAATGAACACATGGTCATTAATTCTTCACCCCTCTACTTAACATTTCTGGAGCTTTGCAGCATTCTCCTAAACAACCACTTGTTTTTAAATGTAAAAACACAAAATGCATCTCCATCTTTACACCTTGGACACACAGTTGCGCTTGTGGACCCACTTCAGGTGGGGTGTGCAATTTAGGTTAACAACTACAGTTAAGCTTCTGGCTTAAAAGGGAGCACTTGACAGTTTTAAATTAGTTTGAGGGTCCCCATCTACTTTAGTTAGTACTTTAGAGTACATGCTGACATATTCTCATTTTTGGGTGACCTTGTCTTTTGTTGTTTTGTTTTGGGGTTTTTTTTTTGTGTTTTTATATATTTTTATTTTTTTTAAAAGAGAGAGAAAAAAAAAGCAAAATCTTTCTCTTCCATCAGAACACTTTTGAGTTGGTGTACACCGCCAAGTCACTCAAAGTTCCCTGGTATGTGCTTGCTGGCAATCATGACCACGCAGGGAACGTCAAAGCCCAGATCGAGTACAGCCAAAAGTCCGACAGATGGTGAGGAGAAGCTCAAAGCTGTTTTTAAAAAAATAAATGAATAATTTTTTAAACTGATAACAAACCTTGTGTCCCAACATGGCGTTCACTTCACTCTCAGGAAATTCCCCGCTTACTATTACGAGCTGAACTTCCACATCCCCAACACCGGGAAGACGCTGACCATCATCATGCTCGACACCATCATGCTGTGTGGCAACTCTGACGACTACATGGACGAGAAGCCCAGAGGCCCCCTGAGTGCTGTGAATGCCAACCGTCAGCTGACCTGGCTACAAGAGAGACTGGCTCGGTCCACAGCAGACTTCCTGTTGGTGGCCGGACACTACCCCGTGTGGTCTGTGTCTGAACATGGCCCTACAGAGTGCCTTCTGCAGAGACTTCATCCTCTGCTCAACAAATACAAAGCCACTGTGTACCTCTGCGGTCATGACCACAATCTGCAGGTTGGTTCATTTAGAATGGGTCATTATAGATGCAAAGGCACTATAAGAGGCATAACTATTTGCAAGACTCTGTAAAACCTCTTCAATCACATGTTTTTATCCCCTTTTTTTTTTTTTTTTTTTTTTTGTAGTACATTGAAGAGTCTGGTGTGGGCTACGTGGTGAGCGGTGCTGGAAACTTCCTGGATCCAGATGTCCGTCACTGGAACCATGTTCCCAAAGGTTCTGTGAAGTTCTTCACAGGCCAAGCTTCAACACTGGGAGGCTTCGTCCATGCAGAGGTCACAGAGAACAAGATGATTTTGACGTACTTCCAGGCTAAAGGCACGTCTCTCTACCGCACTGTCCTCTCCCAAAGGAGCTTTGAGTAGACCAGCTCACAACTCAAATGGTCAACTTATTAAACGGTGTTAGTCTGCAGTGTAGTCAAAGATCAAAGTAATGGCTGTTAAATCTTGTGTTTTTAAACTTGTTAAAATTGTTTTTTTTAAAAAGAGAATCAACTAGTTTTACATGTAAATTTATTGTATGATAAAATAAATGTGGTTTTGTAAAGAATGTGTCTTGTCAGCTTGGCAAGTCTTGTGACTTGCACGGTACCACAGGCGTCTTTTTTCTTAAAGTGTTTCTTTTTACCTAAAGTGTGTAAAGCCTTTGACTGCAGAGGAGGCTGCATGTTATGATAAATTGCTTCAGTGGCTGAGCTTCATTGTGGGTAATGTAGGCATCAAGTTTTGAGGAGCAGTCCATTAAGAGCTTTTACAGAAATTACCACAAATCAATACAGCAGAACCACAGGGATCATTGCTCTTATTCCACAGATTTCTCGCTTTTCAAAACCGGGCACCTACATTACCCACAATGCAACTCAGCCACTGTGTGACATCAGTGGAGGCAATTTATCAGATTACATGCAGCTTCCTCTGGAGCCTCACAAGGCTTTATACTAAATGGTTGGTTTTTTTTCAAAGCACACTGGTGTTACATGCTGCTTTTATATTCAAGAATGTGGACTAGTCTGACTTTACACTTTCTGAACTTGATGCTTTGATCTGAACACTTGAAATGCTGCACACAAAATATCTCTGGGAAACCAAACCCTTCAGCCACTGTACTTATGGGAAAGGAGGTCTTTTTATTTGGGCCTAGTTTCTCAAATGAGTCATGTTAGGAATATACTGTGTATTTTTTTTATTTAAGAATATATACTTTTTGAATACGACTGGATGAGCACAGTAGCTCAGTAGTTTTGTGCATGGTTGGTCCATGGTCAGCTGCCATGAACTTGCAGTTACGCACATCCAAATGATTAAAATTCTTAAGGCCTGTATATCCCTCTCCCCTTAGCTTGCCTGCTGATTGCTTATACAGTGAGATCTGGCAGGAGCAAAACACTTGTTGGTTGAGAGTAGACTAGAGCTGCGTGACACAAACATTTCCAAATGAGGATTTTGGTGCAAACCTATGGCTTCTGTTTTGCCTTCTGGATTAGTGAGCCCATGTGTAAAATCACAGCTGTTCATGTTGCATGACTTCTACCCATTCATCGATTTTGCAGCTTTGCTTGATTTTCTTATGAATTAGTGAAGGCCATGATGCAGGGATGAGAATGGGAAAACGGTATTTAAAGGGATCAAGCTGGTACTGTTCAGTATGTGTGTTTTTACTGCTATGATTTGCAATCTAAAAAATTGCAAATGTCTAAATTACAAGGAGCCTAAAAGACCTGATCACCTAGCCCTTAAATGTCAAGGAGTCGTTGAATGTGTCATATCAGAGACCCATGTGCAGAGATCAAATGTGCATGTTGATGGCTGCTGCGGAAGGACAGTAGACGAGAGGTCAAGACTTCCCCAGCCATTGCTTTTTTGCCCGTCACAGAGAACCACCTGGCCTGCCAGCAGAGGATTAGTGAATGACGGCAGATTGGCAGTGCTTGCAACCAGGATAAACTCCAATGACAATTAACCTGGAGGCGAAGCCCGAGACCCAGAACAGACGGGTCTCTATTTTATCCCCCTCGTCCTGCTGATATGCTGAATAGTTTAGCTTTGCTAATGTCTGTATGGTGTAAGGATTACCTCTTTACTCTGCATCAGGAAAATAAATCTATGCACATGTTATGCAAATAACCCCTCCATGTTGGTCTGTAGATTAAGTACCAAATAAATCATGGCATGCCACCTTATTTTATTATGTCATGAAATGCCATAGATATTCTTCTCTTGTCTTTTTCTTGTCTAAGTGTGTTAATTATTAATTAGGATAAGTTACAGTCTGCTGTGTCATGCATCGTCAGATAGAGCTGGGCTGAGAGTCAGTGGCAATACGAAATTGGCCGAGGATAAGCTGCCACTTAAGGATAAAGGACAGGTAAGGATCACTTAACCCTGACTGACGTAAACTCACTGCAGGCCAAGAGAAAGCCTCAGAGAGCTACACATCAGGTCAGACTGACCAGACTGGTGATTGGACCCTTTAGTAATTATATGCAGGAACTGTATGTCCTGCAGGGTTCTCAGTGGGTGCCATTACTGGTTCGCAGGAAATTCATTGAATTCAGGATTAAAGCGGCTAACATGGGTGTTTTTTATTTTCATTTTCACAATAACAAAGTTTCGAACAACAGTTTGAAAGGGCCTCGAGCAGTGAATCTAATGAGCCTGTAGAGAATTACCACCTGAATCTGCATTTTTTGAGCAGTGCCAAACCCCCAGTCAAAATGTGCACAACTGCAGCGTCATAATCCTGTGCTCACATGTTCCACCTCAAAATCCAGACAACGGCTAATCCTAAAATGTCTCTTGACACTGGTGAGCACAAATCAAGGGATGATTTAACAAGCAGTTAGAGTTGTGTAGTTATTATGTCAATAATGCAGTGTAGGATGTACACACAGGTACATCCTGTGTCCTCATTTCCTTTGACCTCATTTACAGTGAAACTTTTTCATTTACCAACATAGACACAAAACAGGATCTTTCACACTACACTTCTCAAAATAACTTCCTTTTAATATCAGCACTTAAACATAGGCAAGCACTGTGTTGGATCTTTTTGAAAGGTTTAACGACCTGTGAGATTACTGTGAAAACCTTTTTAAAATCCTGACATTGAATAAAAGCTGCATGAAATGTGATGTGTTGGATGAAGTGAGGGTATGGAACTCTCTGTTCTATCACCTCCTCACATTTTGACCTTCTTTCAGTCTTAATTTGCCCCACCTTAAGCCCGAACCCATCTACACCGATTAAAGAGCTCCTGTGCACCTCTCATAGTGCCAGTGTGGAGTTAAAGGGCAATAAGATCTCCTCTGGCTGGATCTGGCAGGAGGCCCGAGGAAATAGGATTAAGAAGGCTTCTATCTTTCCTCAAATCAGAACTGAAAAGGCCCTTTTCAAAAAGTAACTGGCTGATTTCCTAAAATAAATCTGCAGATGTTGATTTGTTTTGATGACATTTGTTTTACCAGAGAACCCAGTCCAAAAAGGAATTGAGGGACAACTTATGGGAGGTAGAACAAGCAATCTAATGTGATATCAGTGTTAGGCAGAGAAAGGAACTTGTTTCTGCTCATCAGGCAGGAGCTGTTGGTGTCTGTTACACGTTGGAGAGAAAATGAAAAGAAGTTTGTTGCTGCTCAGTGCACTAAAGTTGCATCTTCTTGTTCCGTTTGTTATTATTATAATCTTATATTTTCTTATTAAACCTGCCCATTTCGGCAAGCCCAAGACTCTTGGTTACTTCCTGCCTACTTGTGTTCCCTGTGTTCTGTACTTAAGTATCAAAATACAATTGCATAAAAAATGTAAATACTTTTTGGTATTCATTGTGAAATGTATGTATTCCGTTGAGTAAGAAGCTGGCTAATAAAACAGCAAGATCTCCATCTGCATATACAGCTGTAACTGTCACTACTCTCCTCCATCATGTGGCTACATCCTAGCACGCCGCAACTTATATCACTGCACTACCAGTGACTTTCCATTCCACATCAGTGCATTTATTATCCCACCATGTACAACACTAACATGGAGACATCTGCCAAGACTGCCAGTGCTGTTACACAAGCCAGCATCATCTCACACAGAAGTCAGCCATGCTGCTTTGGATTTAAATCAGACCCACACTGCTGACCTGAGCATCGTCACCGGCTCCACGCTTCATTCACACTGTTGGCTGTCTTTAATGCCCCAGCCTGGATGCAGTGAATCCTGTCATACAACCAGAATATCAATGTTCTGAAGTTCGTCCACTCAGATTGCACTGCTGCCGCTGTCCGATTGTCTAATTCCACGGCTCAAAAGTAATAAAAGTACGCTGTATTAAAGGCTAAGCTGCTCATCAAATCTTCTCTCCCTAATCTCCATCCCTCGCTGAATACAGGCACTCTGCGTTCAACAGAACCCAGAAAGAGCAATGTTAACCAAAAATGTCCTAATATTTAAAAAAAACAGACAATGTTAATACTTTGATGTTTATCCAGCGAATGACAGTAGAGGTGAAATAATCCGAGAACAAATGAGTAATGACTGAAAGTGCTGAGGCTGTGCAAATGTGCGCGTGTTTGTGACGTCACAGCCTTTGCGTGCTTTTAATATCCCAGGATTTCTGCATCTCAGCCAATATCCTGCTTAAAAAGGACCCTGAAATCTTTCTTTTTGAGTTGTGCAACAATGCAAACAAAAATATATCTGGGTGCCTCCTGCAGTGACGTCCTAAATGCATATCAGATCACAGATTAACAGATATGACCCCAGTGAATCATATTATACCATTATAAGGCCATAATGTCACACTATGTCACAGTGATGCAGTGTAGTGTTGCATTTTTAGGAATTTAACATTTAAAGGAGCCTTGTGGAGTTTTCTTATAGTCAAACAAAAGCATAATTTACATTTAGTGTTTCTTACTAAAACACACTGTGTGCATTTCATCTCATAAAACATTTGCAAACCTATTTTTTAAATATTTTCAAGCACTGTTTCTCATATTTGCCTTTGCTGGTGCTACGTTTCATTGAATTATATTTCCGCTAGATTCTGATCAGAAAAAAAGAGTTAAAGCAGTAAACTGGCAGCTTGAACTGAACCCTGTGAATTTTGACTTGTGCACAATAGAAACAGCTGCTAAAGCATGGCCCCATAGCTCTATTACTTATCGAAAAACCCACAGGGAACCTTTAAAAATGCTTTAAAAGTAGGATTTAGTGTCATTTCTCATTGTTACTTCCCCCGAAATGGGCTTTCATTTTGTATTGTATTTATCGCATGCATACTGGGCCTGTCCTTAAAAGGCATCACATGGTCACCTGAAAGCGGTCACCTCCACTAATTGAATTAACTTCACCCTATTACTAAGTAAGTTAGGCCGATCCTCCTAAGGAGCACAAATATATTTAGCATCAGAATAAGATTGAGACACAAGTGTTAACACACATTGTCTTTGTATAGTATTCACCTTTATTTGACACAAGAGCTCAACACAGTCACTTGTCTCCCCTGTAATGTGTGCACTGCTCTCTTCATCATTTATACTGTATTGTGTACCGTATGATACATTTGAGAATCACTTAGTGAAACAGTGAAGTTTTGATGGGGTCTGTCATTACTGAGATGCAACCCCGTCCATGTCCAAACATGAACTCATTATAAATCTGGATTATTTTATGTTGAATGTCTCCTCATAACTCCATATGAAGTTTGCCAAAACAGGTTAAGTTCCAACATAAAAACTAATATAACAGTATGGACTGATAACTGAGTCTAGAAGGAGAAGGTAAACAATAATGATGCTAACTTGGCACAATCCGCAGGGAATATTAACAAGTGAAGGCTGTCCCACTCAGAGTCCCAGGCTCGGATCCTGAGTAATGGTCAATGACAGAGATCAGTAACTCTGACAGAGGTAAATCCACACGTCCTGATTGGCCTCAGTCATTGCTTAAGTATGATCCCTGTCAGAAAATATCAAAAGTCTTGCATGCAGAGTCGCCAGGTTTCTGCAAGTCATAAGATGATGCTGGCTTTGTGTCACAAATTGATTTTCGCGAGATGTTCCCATAAATGATTCAACTTTATCCAACAAAGGGTGTGAAATGTGTTTCAGAGGTGAAAACAAGTAGCTAAAGGAGCTCAACTAAAGAAGGAAATCAAAGCAAGAGGGGAATAAGACATAACTGTTAAAAGCAGATGCACCACATGAAAACTGTCTTGGATCCTTCACGCTGTCTCATGCATCACTCTCCCTCGGGAGTGGGTGATTGTAGGACGGGCTATTCACATTCAGGGAGGCGGGAAAGAATGAAGGTATGTATGGGATGACGGACATCAGAGGGCTGGCCAGCGGGCTCTCATGCAGGTGAGCCATGGGAATGATCACGTCGTCCCGGTCCCACACGTGGAAGGCATTCGGGTGCGAGTGGGCGAGGGCAGGGGGCATGTGCAGAGGGCTGACTCCTTCCATCCCGCCATCTTTCACCATGTCGTCATCAAGCGGGCCCAGCAAACAGTCTGTGGATGAGTAAAAAGGGGGAGATTAGAAGGGAACAATTGAGCTCCGAAATCTTCATCCCAATCCCAACTATGTTTAAAAAAAAGTCCCTGAGTGTTTCGTTTAATTTAAGATTGGTCGCTGTTGTAGAGAAACCCATTTACATCACGTTCACTTCATAACTGGTGCAAGGGAATTTACTTCAAAAATATATTCTTTGTTTTCAGCTTTTTAGTTGGTATAGAGACATAACAGTGTATATTAAGCTTATCTCATTGAGGGTAGGATAATCACATGCAAATCTGACACAATTCAATACATATTCTCTGGAGCATAATCTAAATTATAACATTAAAGACATCACAATAAAACCACAGACTTTGGCAGGACTAAGGTATGGAATGTGGGCAGCATTATGATACAAAACAACCAGACGTGGTGATCAAATACTGTTCATTCCCCCTTTATTACGGATGCAACTATAGTTTATTTTAATTGTCGATGAATCTATGGATTTATTTCTTGGTTTATCAATTACTTGTTTGGTCTATAAAATATCAACCAGTTTCTCCCAAAGTCAATGACATCCTCAATTGTCTTGTTTTGTCCACAACCCAAACATAATAAATGTTCTGCTATAGAAGGGTAATGACACCAGGAAACATTCACATTAAAGAAGCTGATATCTGCGAATGGATCCAATGGATTTGAGTACCTGTTATATCCAGCATGAGGTCTTTGATGAGGTGACCCACGATAGCGTAAGCCACAGCAACAACGATCAGAGCGGCCATCAGGAGGTAGAGGACAGATTTAGGGAGCTGGATGAGGTCCCTGGGTGGAGGCTTGTACTCCTTGTAAAGTGGCTCCACATTTTGGACCAAGTACTGAAATGTAAGTCCGCCTTCGCCTGTGTAGTTAAAGCTGTCCATATTCCCGGAGCCTCCACTTCCTCCAGTGATGAGAAGTTATTCCATTATATTCAAAGTGAAAATGTTCCCAGTATGATTGATTCACTTGCTGAGATGTCGCTCCCTAAAATGCAAACAGGCAAACAACAGCAAAAATACTGAAATGTTCTCATTCCATTAACTTTGATATAAGGCAAATGGAAGAATGTAATGCAAATATATTCCAACAGCCATTTGAATTTACCCTTTAATTATTTTTTAAGATACGATGATCTTCTTTTCTGACTTTTACCGAAAATAGGCCAGTGGACAAATTCACCCACCTGTCAAAGCCACGTTTTGGCAGCTTCCAGATTAAACACATCTGGGTCTTTTCAGTGTTGGTTCACCAACATCTCCCCATCTATTTTCTTTAGCATCATGTTGTTGTATCATCAGTCCATCCCACAACCAGACATCAGAACATGCCAGACAGCCTCTGTGCCTCTCTGCTGTGTGCTGTATCCCCTGTGCTGCAATACTTCAGACTGTGGGCGTGACAGAGAGACACGAGAGACAGAGAGACAGAGAGACGAGAGAGAGAGAGAGGGAGGAAGGCAGGGATTAGATTTCTAATCACAGCAACGATCAATCAACCCCTCATCCCACTTAATCCAGGAGAAACAATCTGAGTGAGTGCTTTCTGCTCTGTAATGCTCAAGGCAGACACGCACACACACAAGTTAGATACTCAGAAATGTCTTAGTTGTTTTAATGCATCCCAAAAAAGGCTGAATTTAAATCTTGCACAGCTTCCGGTTATGCTTCTTTCATTCACTACTGAAAAAGACTGCGGTAAAGTGAGCCGCTGTCTGATTTGAGTTGCTCCTGGACTACAGTAAATAGGGTAAGCATTGGTCCTAGAGCAAAGTGAAGGTCCTAAAAGATACATACAGCCGACGTGCTTCTGCTGATATGTGTTCTTTGTGAAGATTGAACATTTTCCTCGTGTTTAATCAGATGTAAGTTTTATTTTACCGATCGTTTATCAGACGAATCCAAATGATTGTTTATGCTGATGTTCTCCTTGATCTTATTAAACCCAATTATTCCCACTGTATCTGTTTGATGAAATTTCACAATAAAACACTCTCTTCGCTCTGTAGCGAGTCTGCTGTTTGTTTCTCATGTTTTTTTAGGGGGCTTTATAGAGGTGGGCTTTTTAAAT
>OMLP01039860.1:0-12323 GCA_900302685.1 Spondyliosoma cantharus | reverse complement strand
GTTGGCTCAGGAGGAGAGGTGGCGGAAGCCAAACACACACACACACACACACACACACACACACACACACACACACACACACATTTTCATTACCATAACAGCCACAGTGGGAGAACTGTCCTGTCTGTAAACCACCTATGGTGACCAGATTAGACCCCCGCAGTGAGGAGAACAACTTACAGTTCAGCACCTCTGAACTGTAGCCACAGTTACTTAATGCCAAAAAAACATGTTGTAGTACTGACCACATCACAGCCGCACTACTAAAGAGAAGATGGGCTGGACTTTGTTACCTCCACTATCTTCATATCAGCTGTTTCTCCCCATCATCAGGGAGAAACTGCATCCTGGTTATGTCATAAAACAGCTATTTCTGGCTTTTCTTTGTTTCTTATTGTTCCACATTATTTGGTCTGACATTTAGATATTCAAGCATTAATGCAGCCAGAAATGAACACTTGGCCAGTGAGAAATAGCTTTGAATGAGTCTCCAGCGACACAGTGAGAGTAATGGCACTGACCACAGCACGATGACACAACAACTCAAGGGACTGCATTGTTGTGGGTGTGTTGCAACAGGGAACAAGTAAAAAAGATTAAACAAGAACTAGGAGGGTTGAAGTTTTATCAAACATCAAGACATTGTGCACTGGTTTACACTCCTTTTCGACCTTCTACTGTGTCTCAAAGCTAACAATGCAAAATTAGCATAATGCTACCAGGATACAGTGATCACGACAACATTAAAAAGACCTACAGGTCTGCCGGGAAACCTTGGGTCCTGGCCCACATGCACCACCCACTCAAACACCAGTGCAGTCCTAGTAAGCCCCTCATGACGATGGCAGACCCTGATGGCAGTGGTCCCCAAAACAGGAAAACACGCTTTACCAAACTGCAAAAATCTGCTCAGGAACGGACCAAGGAATGTGACAGAGCTTAAGAAATACCAATCTACAAATGTTCCAATCTGATTGAGCATCTATGGGACACGCTGACACTCGCCGACCCACAGAAACAAAAGGATTCACCCTGGTGCAGGATACCATAGGATACCTTCAGAGGACTTATGTCCATGCCTCGGTCAGAGAAATTTTGGTGGAGTTAGGGGTCCCAGGTGTTTATGTTGTTGTGGCTGATTGGTGTATGCTTTAGGAACATTTTGTCAAAGCTGCTGCTATCATTCCAGTGCCAAAAAAGCCAACAGGATTGGATTCCGAACAATTACTACTTGTGTGTCTTACAGTAGTCAGCCACTAGTCATGGATAACAGCAAATTCAGTCTGTCCATCTCATTAGATTCCTCCAGCTGTCTTTCCAACTGCTCTGTGAACAACTCTGTGTCCGTTGCCTTCTACACCATTCCTGACACAGCTGAAGAAGAGGATGTGAGGATGCAGTCCTTTACTTGAGCTGAACTTTCAAAACTGTGTTTTACCAACACTGAGCACAAAGATGCATCGCTATTGATGCTGACTGGCTTATCAACAGTGGTGGTAGGGGTAGCAGGCAGGTGCAAATATAGTAACTTGACTCGTAAGACGTTCATTACAAAACAAGTGGATTTAAAGAAGGTCTATCCTGTCTGAACCCCACTTGATATCAGCACCTCTGATGTTGAAAGAGTCAATAAATATTAAGTTTCTTAGCCTACACCACAGTGAGGATCTTATCTCAAACCATAAATCCCATCCTCCTTGGCTAAGAAAGTTAAATAATTTCACTTCTTACAGCAAGTGAGACAGAAAAGACATCTACCTCTAATCTGGTTAATGTTCTATTGAATTCTATTGAGACACCAGTTAAAATGTGCTGAGTCACAACATCCGGGATGGGGCCTACAACAGAAAACACAGAAACGTCTCTCTCCACCCTACTTTTTGGAGTTGCTGAACACAAAGCTTTCCGTCTTATCAAGAACCCCTATTGTTTATTCCAAAACTTATCCCTTCCTCTTCAGTCTGGCAGAAGGTTTCATAGCCCCCCAACGAGAACAGCAATGCAGAGAAACAGCGCCTATCCCCAAGCTGTTAAGCCTCTGAACTCTAAGACCTCACAAACACAGCTATTTAAGCTCAGACAACTGAGACATTTTGGCTAAAATCAACACTTAACTGTTGGCATAAATGTTCAACTGGTCCTTCTGCTGTCCCCTCAACCTCCACATTGCTACCCTCATTGGCTGTGCTGTAAGTGAGAGCACTAAAATTAGTGTTAGTGTTAATTAAGAACCTCACATGGAGCATCAAGTAAACATTTTTGCAATGTCTTATGTATGAATTTAAGTATACATGAAAATTACAATGTGGTCAGCTGCAATAATATCGCAGAAGTTGTCATTTTTTGATGAAGGTACATCTTCAGATGGTAGAAGTAGTTTTTTAAATTTGGCACAGACATCACATCATCATGATTTTAATAGGTTATTTTTCCAATAAAAATAAAAAAAATGTAATGGGGATGCAAAAATAATCATTCCTACTCATCTTGAATCACAATGTATGTTGGTTCAAACTTGACTATCTTTAAATTATCAGCATGGCCTACGGAAAAAAACGTATTAATTTACTTACTGATTTAAGTATTTTTGTGTATTTGACATACACATATGTTTCTGATATGCCATTTACACTCTTAGAGCTCTTATTTATTCACAGACATAGCAGCAATGTAATCTCTTCCCGTTGGTATCACTGGGGACGAAAAACTAAAGGTTTTGTCTCAATAAATAAGGACAGAGAAAATAATCAACAAAAACAAACAAGTGGACGGGTTAAAGAAAAATACATATTGAAATAATTGATTTGTTTATATGTGTTCTGATTACTTCTGTCTTCACAACAGTGCATCATGCCAAAATATAAAAGGTGTGTTCAGTATATTGCATAGTATGTATGTACCACATGCATGCAAATTGTATTTCTAGCTAATAGTACCAACACAGAAAACGGCATCCCTGTATATTTACCATAACAAACAATCAAAAACTAAAAGCAAAGAAATGGGAAAGAAAGCACCTAGAAATACACTACAAATCATTCAACACCTTCAGTGCAACAAATGATACAACCCCTTCCCCAAACCATCTTGAATAAGTGAAAACCTTTTTACTAAAAGAAGCTAAAAATGTTGTCAGTTGAATTTATCCCTCATTAAATCCTAATCTTGACTTCCCTTCTGCTGAACTACAAAAGTAACCACTGATTGTGAGTGAAGCTCCAACAAAACTGGTGCATAAATGAAGGATTTTTTCAAATGCAGGCAAACCCACATAAATAGGCATTTGACCCCTTTCCCATTGCCAGTGGAGGAGTTTGCCTTTCAGTGCTTTTTTCTGGTATCAGGTTTGACAACAACATAAGTTCAAAGCTTAAAATTGCCTAGTATGTCTTGCATTAATGCATATTTGTCCAAATTCAAATCTCCGTTGAGTGATATTGTCAAAGTTAACGTTCAATAAAATAACTTTCTGTGAAAAGGGCTATTAGTATCATAACACAACCCCACAGCTCTATGTTTTGTTTATTTGGTCAATATTTGGATGGTCTAGATGCCTCCTGCACACTCATCGTTCACTTTATTCAGACGTTCCAAGAAAACTAGCTCGAGATGGTCAAGTGTACACAAACTGTCCAGCATGACAAAGAAGTGAGCCAAAGTAAACCAGTCATCAGTGAAGATAGTCAAACATGCTGGAGGCTGGAAAGAGCCACTTATCATATTCAGTAGCAGAGTGACAACTACTACTATTGACAACTAATAGTGGTCAATTAGAGATATTTACTTCTTGAATAAAATATAATTTCATTGGAATCAAAGGCAGTGTAGCTTTTGATTCAAAACATTCCTTATGAATAAAATGTATCTAATTTTATGTCATTGCATCATTTAAAGGTAGTGAAAGTGATTCCGGAGAAAGATACTTGATCGTTGAGTCTCAGGCCTTGTCCACACATAGCAAAACAATCTTTTTTTTCTCCGTCTTCCTCGGCACCGTTTCAAGAATATTTGCATCCACACGGATCCACTGAAAACGACTCAAAACGCTGTAGTTCAAATTCTAGGCCTCTAGGGGTGCTTGAAAATTCACCAAAGGTGGAGAAGAACAGACGGAGCATGCACATTAGCTTGCGCGCTGTTTACAAACAGACAGTAGACGAAGAATCCGAAAACAAGAAGAAGAAGACGAAAATGGCTAGTGCAAGGAAACCGGAATCATTTGTGTGGACCGATAATGAGGCCGAACTGCTGCTGCGACTCACACTCGACTACAAGGCGAGTAAGTTGCAAGAAACACGAACACAAGCAGATCCACCATTGTTGTTGTTGTTGTTATGAGACGTCATGTGGTGGGCCGATGGCGTCATTGTTTCGGAATGTATGTGGATTTGCCGTCCAGACAAGAACGGGAGGGCTGCGTTTTTGGATTTTTCCACCCTGAAACCCGTTTTCAAGAAAGTGCATTTTCAGTCGCTGCGTTACCAGCATCTGTGAGGACGGTCGGGCAAAATGATGCAATAAATGTGCGTTTCCACTGAAGAGCGTTTTCGTCTGGACGGGGTCTCAGTCCTCAACGATCAAGTATCTTTCTCCAGAATCACCTTCACTACCTTCAAGTTCTATTGTCAACACAACATCTTTCTTTGGACATTTCAATTAAGAAGAGTATCCATTTTAGCGCTACAAGGAGCTCAAATTGTAAAATTCAATTTAATTTAAAAAGTGAATATATTTTGTTAATAATTGGTCACTAGAAGTTTAAAATTATATCTAAAAAAAACACCCACCCCTCATACCAATGGGATGCTCATCTTGCTCTGTGCTCTCAGGATGTATAAGTCAGTATCATTGTGTTAGCACTCTGACTCTGCAAGTTGACTTTGGTGTTGTTCTGATGCCTAATGGTCAAAAGTTGATTCATACACCTTTAAACACACTAACTGGATAATACATAGATCAGAATTACATGTGTGTTTTTGTTGACAGGTAGAAAACACTACAAACCTATCTAATTGATTTAAATGTTAAGTTTGAAATCTTTATGAAACAAAATTTCCTTGCAACACTATTTTGCAATTTCATGGTGTCACCATGACCTTGATGCTGCCAATCAAAATGTCAACCCCGCCACGCCACATCTCAGGACTGGGCTTATCAACTACAGAGAGCATCTGGTTACACCATGATGTCTTTCAAACCACAATCAATACATGACAGCAACTGGTCACCACCCTCGCTGTGACCTTGGCCCTCCCAGTTTGACTACACTGTCACTCAGCTTACAGAGGATCAATATCAAACTGTCTTCTTTTTGTCATCTTCCCATCACCTCCACTGAATCGACTCAACTGTGCTGTTTAAGGTTAGAATCTTGGTTCAAGGTCAACAATGAGGACAATAGTACATAATGTGTATTTTACTTGTGAAGCCATATTGAACGCCACATGCAAAAATCAATAGATATTAGCTATTCATTCCAGTCAGTTACATATCGAGATGGCCTGTAACAGCAAATCTATAAGGAAAATCTATAATATCTATAACTAGCTCTTCTGGAAAGCCTCCAGCAAAGACTCTACATAAAAGCATAGACATTAATTTCCTTCTTTCAAATGTATTCATGGGTCACCTCTCTTGCCAGCGTTGCCTCTTACTCTACCTTTACAGGAATAAATTAGAGATGAAAGGGTTTGGATGAACAAACCATTCACAGGCAAACCCTGAAATAGACCTCATGATATAAGTACGGTAAAACAAAACACGTCGCTTTAATGTACTTAATATATGGAAGCTCTTCACCTCTCCCCTCGTCAAGCACAACTAACACTCACTGGCAGACAAATCCAAGCACCTCATCTATATTTAATTGATGGCAGACTATTTTAAGTGAGCATCTGCCCTTCTGGTGGCAGGATAGACTCAGACTAAGGTTGCTGACATTTGTGAAGGTGGAGGATGACACTAAGATTAGATCTCAGAGTAGAAGACAAAAATGACTATATTATTCAATTACACATGACTGAACCAATAGGTAAATTATGATAATTTCAAACTGTGCTTAAAGGAGAGGACAGAAATACTAACATTGGAGGGAAAAATAGCCCATCATGGCGACAACTGTGTTTAAATGACACTTAAATGAGAGGAAGACAGTCAGGAAGACAATCAGCCATCCTTATTTTAACTCAGTCACATCAAAATACATGAAAACGTAAAAGGAAGCTGTACAGGCATGCACAGAGCCACATCCCAGCTTCTAAAAATAACCATGTGTGAAAAATCTGTTTATTTCCTACGCTTGCGTTCCCCCAGAGCAATAGAGCACCCTGGGCCCACATATCCCCCAGGCCTGGCCTTGCATTTTAGCTGTGACCTACATTTAATTCCTTCAACAAGGACAACGTTGGGCTTGACTCCTTGGACGACTTTGGGTTTATGGCTTGGAGCTGAGGAGTCGTCTTGCTTGACATCTTCATTGGATCCAGTCTGGTGTTGCAGAGTGGCGTTTTCCGTAAGTATGTCTACTTCTGGCTTAAATCTCACCGCTTTTTTGATTTTGAAAGATGCAAGTGAACCAGATTGAAGTACTTCTTTCATATTGGTACCGGGCCTCTTTCTCCGTTTGCGGGCTCCAAAACACCCACAAAGCTTGAGAGAGAAAAGAGTGAACATGACTTTTAAGTGGTCCTACCAAATCAAATAGAGATCCAGGTGGTGAGTCCAAAATATCCTTTAGCATCACTGTTATAACAGTAAAAGTTAGTTCACCATTGCAAAGCTACAGCAGCAAAATTACAGTTCCTGTGCCTTTCCTCCTGGATCAAGTCATTACAGATAGCTTCAAAAAAGCGATCTGTTTGCGACCTGCTTGTCTTCTTTCTTTGATGTGACAAAATAAACCCTCTGTGAATTACGTGCAGTTATAGTACTGCAATGCACAATGTGGTAAAAACAGAAGATGATTCACCAACTTTTGTTTGCTGAAATAACCTGGAGGAGGACTTTGTTCTGGCCCAAGGGCGCCAAAGATTTTAAGTCAAGTATCACCGAAGGTTTGCTCCGCCCAAAAAACACATTTTGTCAATATCCACGAGCAAAGAAAATTCACAGATGTGCTGGTTAGCTCGCAGCTTGGACGAGGCCCTGGGGTGATATAAGAATATGACAATAATATGATAATATGAAAAAAACGACTGTTGATAGCAAGCATACCAAGGATCCAAAGTAAAGGAGAGGATTAAATGAGGAATTAATCTTTTTACGTTACTTAGATTTATTTAGAATATTCTGTTCGCCTGAAACTGACAGTGATCAATGTTTTTGTCTACTCTGCTGACAATCACATTACACGCCTCTTCTTGAGGTCGATGTGTTTTTGGTTAAAAGCCTAAAATAAGGTCTGTGGTTAACACGCCAGGACATTTTCATGTTTTGTTCTACGCTATAAAATCAGTCAGTAAATACCACTCAAGTGTGTATTATAAAGCCTTTATGGGTATTAAAAAAGACGGTCGCTAACAGATAAAACTACAGATTAAACATTTAAGGTCTTTACACTGAGACTCATCTAGAGACTCAACTAGTCTTTACAGGCAGATTTTAGTTGCGAACTATTGTAACTCTTGTAGATTGAGCAATTTCAGGTAAAAATGTGTGTAGTATAATGTAATCAGAAGCTAAGTGGTGGTGGTGTTGATGCCTTGTGACTGGGTCTTGTCGACTTGTCTGTTTATAACCGAACATTAGCTTTTTACTTGTGGTGATTGCATTTACTGCTTCAAAAATCATAAAAGTGGTTTTCATCTGTGAATATTACTGTGCTGAACCAAACAAACAAGTTCTTGCATCATCTACCTAGAATGGGTTTCAAGTAGTCTTAAAGCTGTTTCGTGATCTCTCAAAGAAACTACACTAACTTTATTCGTCATCATGAATCATTGAAGACCGAGTTCTTTGTGCTCCATCGCCAAGCCAGTTGAACCTGGAATTACTTAACACAAGGGGAAAGCAGGTGATCTGACCAAACGAGTTAGTCAGGCTCTTAATAAAACACACCTATCCAAACAAACACTTTGCAGCATGTGACTCTGTGAGCTAATACGACTAAGATAATTATGCAGTTGGGGTGTGGATTTGGATCATTTAAAACACATTGAGAATCGAAAAACTTGACTCTGGTTTGAAACCTTTACAGTATCGCAATCACCCAATTATCAAGGCAGTTGTTTCCATCACAATCCTTCTTTCCATGAGAGGCAGGCCTTCAGAGTATGCCCACACTATACCAACAGATACACAGACTTCAGTATGACCTAGATACAGATTGTCTTCAAAAGTCAGAGGGTTCAGAGAAACGACATGCACAGAAAGGTGAAAAACACCCATAAATCTGAGAATCGTGGGTTTATAACTTGGGCAATTCAAAATGTAGGACTCAAAATAACACATAAACAAAACACGGGGGAAAAAAGACAATGATGGTTAACTGATCAGCACCAGGGGTGAAAAGTAGGCCATCATAAATGTGTTTGGCAATGATTCATTATCATAATTGTTCTATTAATAGACCCGGCTATTCTTATTCGGCTTGTGTGCTGGCATCCAGGTCATTGAGGACAGGAGTTATTTGAAAGAGTGCATTTTAAGTAGTTTGCAACTGACATGGAAACAATGGCCACACTCACCAACTCTGACAGTGTTTTTGAGAAATCTTTGGTTCTCTACAATGCATGAGATGCATAAATCATTGACAAAGAGTTAAATGTATGTGCTCGCTTAGAGAAGAAGCTGTTATCGGCAAAGCTTGATTAAAATTTTCATGAGCATGACCTAGTGGATGGCACAGGAAACCTGTGGTACTCACTCCCTCTGCTGCACTCCCCTCCATCACTCCATTCTGCTTCTAACACTCCTCCACTTCATTCTTCCTTTCTCTCCATGCTTTGTTTGTTATATCTTAAAGCCTACTGGTCCTTTCATTTGTTCCAATTTTTTTAAATCTCTGACACTAGCAGCTCTCCCTTTTAATCTTTAAACCACTATTCATCCACTCTTTCTTTCATATAAAGGATATTAAGGAAGTTAATACCACAGACTCCTCCACCCACCCTCTGATCTGCTTATTTGTATTTTCTCAGTCTCCACTACATTTGGCTGATGTGATGACTGCCTGTGTGGCCAGGCAAAACTGTTCCTGCTTTCGGGTTTACTGGAGGACAACTGTGGTTTTTCTCAAGCCGCTGACTGAGTCCTGCCAAAAGCCCAAACCCCATTTTGCCGCTCTGATCTTGATGATGTCATGTAATCCAGTTGTACACCAAATAACTACTTCGTTCATCTTGGCTGCCACTCACTTAAATGGCCAGTCATACTGATATCCAGATGTAAAGGATAGCGGAGACTGTATAATAGTTTACATAGAGTGAAAAGGGATTCAAATGTTTTGTGTGGGGAAAGGGCTGACTAATGAGAAATTCTTAATGTACTGTATGTGACTGAAAACATTACTGATATATCCTGAGAACCACTAATCACCAGTGTTACCTTTACCACCACATTGATTCTTATGATCTACATTTTAAAAGGGCACTTGATTGATTTAGCATTACATTCATAGAACATTGTCAGTTTTTTTTAAAGGAACATAATTGCTGCAGCAGAACCACAGCGAGTCCTTTTTATTCCCCTTATTCATTTTCCATGAAGTCTTCATTACCCACAATGCAACTCAAATGCCAATAGTTCAGGAGATATGGATGTGTTTGTTAGTAGCGGCTGATGTCGTCTCAAACCGCTAGCCAGCAGCAGAGATGAGGAGTGAGCCTCTTTCTAATTGGGCAAGGCTAATGTTATATTGTTATTGTGATATGAGACTATATAACATCAGGGATGCACCAATCAATTGGCTGAACATTGCTATCGGCCAATGTCAGCCTTGTTGACTGGCATTGGCTAATCAGCAAATAAGATGCCATTCACCGCTGCCAGTGACAGGTGTTAATCGGTTGTATCTGATTCCTTCTAGTTTGCAAGACATTCCAGTCATCTTTTTCTTTCTTGGGAAAAGCCATGAGATGTGTATTAAGACCACAGTGTTAATACAACAAGTACCGCATAATGAGGGACTGTAAATGCGGGTTGCACAGGTAGTCCAGCTCTTCCAGGATGGCACATCCACCCGTGCGATCGCAAGAAGGTTTGATGCGTCTTCCAGCACAGTCACAGAGCATGAAGGAGATACCAAGAGACCAGCTGTTGCACGAGAAGAGCTGGACAGGGCCGTAGAAGGGCATCAAGCCAGCAGCAGGACTGGTATCCGCTTCTTTGTGCGAGGAGGAACGGGAGGAGCACTGCCACAGTCAAACAGAATGACTTCCAGCAGTGTGCATGTTTCTGACCAAACTGTGAGGTACAGACTCCATGAGGGTGTCATGAGGGCCCGATGTCCTCTAGTGGGACCTATGCTCACAGCTTAGCACCGTGAAGCTTGATTAGCATTCGCGAGAGAAGAGAACCAATATTGGCAGGTCCGTCACTGGCGCCCCGTTCTCTTCACAGATGACAGCAGGCTCACAATGAGCACATGTGACATTGACTCTGAAAAACTCTGGAGACACCGTGGTGAACCTTATGCTGCCTGTAACATAATCCATCATGACCGGTTTGGTGGTGGGTCAGTAATGGTCTGGGAAGGCATACCCTTGCAGGGTTGACAGACCTCCATGTCATAGCCAGCGGTACCCTGACTGCTGTTAAATTGTCAAATCTTATGCTGCTGCAGTGGGCTCTGGGTCCTGGTGCAAGACAATGCCTGGCCTCATGTGGCCAGAGTGTGCAGGCAGTTCCTCGATGACAAAGGCATTGATGCCATTGACTGGCCCTCTCGTTCCCCTGACCTAAATCCAACTGAGCGCCTATGGGACCTTATGTATTGGTGCATCCAACGCTGCCAAGTTCCGCCACAGACTGTCCAGGAGCTCACTGATGCCCTGATCGAGGTCTGAGAGGAGATCCCCAAAACCTGTAATCATACTCTGATGTGTAAAAGCTTCTCCCCTCTAATGAAACAACTGAGTTGAACATGTGAATGTAAAATATAACACACCAGTGTATTTAATACAAAAGCCCTGTGCTGAAAATTTCTCTTTGTTCTGTTAAAGAAGTCAGATGCCAAACAGGCTCCCTTTCTAATAACGATAGGTGCCTCAACACATAGCAAGCGAATGCTTTTCCTTAGTCTTGGCTGTATTAAGTAGAAGCGAAATTGCCCTGTGCACTGAATCATGCTGCTTTGAAATGAAATGTGATGATTGTGTTACATTAAGGGCAGGCCTTGTAGTGGTTTAAATTAGCCCGATGTACTGTACGTCTTTCAAAGAGTCGAGTCACTTCACTTTCAAGTTAAACTCATGGCATGAATGGCATACACTATACTTCCTACACAGACCACAGAACTGTGAAAAAAAAAACATGAGAATTCTTACTCCCTTGAGTATTTATGTTTTTTGTCTGATGGCAGTCAGAGTAAACACAGCAGGACACACATTAAGCATGTGGAAGAACACCATACAATCACATCTTTTGGCTAGATATGTTGGGCTTACTGTACCATCTGCCTTGCTAAAATAAGTGGGCATATAAATAATACTGTATGTATCTGGAGGATGATGATGATGATGATGATGATGATGATGATGATGATGATAGGTAAACAGACATAATGCCCCTGCCTTGAAAAAGCTGGCAATGTTCATGGACCCAACTGTTGTGCAGAAGCTTTTACAGATTTCTCTAAATCTTCACAATAAACAAGCACTGGTGTCAAGCTAGCCAGCTAGTCCACATTTTACAAGAAGATACTAGGCATGTCCTCATGGATAATGTTCAAGAAACAGACGACCGCATGTATGTGCACACACACAGACAGACTCCCCTGTCATATTCCAAACCAAAACAGATCCATCCACCGTCGTCGCCACAGCTAGCCTGCCAGCACTGCTTTTTCTTTTTTTTGTGAACACACACACACACATGCAAAGGGTGACGAGTTGACCGGGGTTTGTCAACTCGGCAGGGGGACCGAGCCATCTGTCCCAGTAAAGGGTTAATCCAACCAAAAGCACAGGCCACAGATTCCAGCATTTCCAACATTTTCCAACATTTTTCAGTCCTCAAATTTCTAGCTAAATTTTTTTCCTTTCCTTTTGGTTTCGTAGGGTAGACAGGGTTACAATGCATTGTCCAGCCTTACAGACACCCCAACCATCCCATGTGATTCCTTAAACCACAAAATAAGTCAAGAGTCCTCCCCATGTGCTGGTGGC
>OMLP01039859.1:0-17778 GCA_900302685.1 Spondyliosoma cantharus | reverse complement strand
CATTAATAAACGTTACGGCTACTATTCTTGTCTAGCCACAAGAGATACCAACTAAAAAATGTAGAGAAGAGTATAAAGGGGAAACTCACTTTCACTACAAAAGACCATGTCCTGTTGGTTGTAGCTGATGGTGTCAAAGAGCACTTTCTCCTGTTTACAGCACTCACACATCATCAGGATATTCTTCTGGATTTTAAACTGCTCGCTGCACGTCCTACTGCAGAACATAGAAATATGACCCTGTGGGCAAAAATATCATTAAAATATCATAGGTGTGTTTGGAAAAGGACAAAAAAAGCAGGAAAATATACAGCTCCACTATGTCTTTCTTTACATTTATTTTGTTCCGTTGTCGGCTTCAGCGAAGATAGAAATAGTTTGCCACAGACGTCCAAAATTCTTAGAACACACAGTGTTTCCTCTAGATTTTTTTGCTTTGTAGCAGTGGTGCTCTGAGTCGGTAACCTAGCAACACTAGGGGGGTCCAGGGGCATGCCCCCCCCGAAAGCAAAATTTGAAAAATAACCCTTTAAATGGTGACTACTGGTGAGATTTAAAAAAAAAAAGAAAAAAAAGAAAGAATTTGCAGAATTTCAGAATCAGAATCTAAGACATGAGACAAAATAGTGTAGAAGTTGCTGCTTGACAACATGTTAACCTCTTGAGCATTAGAGAACTTTTTTTTACCATTATTTTCTTTATTATTATATATTTGTTATGGTAACAGAATCTGTTTCAGAAGTCGGTGGGCCACATGACACGGAAGCTATCGAGAAAAAAATCATAATTTCTGCATATTAATATTCATATCAAATAGAGGAAGCACTAAAGTACAATAAAAAGAGAGAATAATACAATCTGCTGCTGGTTTGGAGTCACAGGGTCACATGACATGGAAGATATTGAAAAAAACCTGCAATTATTTTGTATTAATATATTTATGCCAAGTAATTTAATGACGGCCCCTAAATCAGTGTCCAGCGATTCAGCACGAGGCTCTAGGAGGTGAGCTAACTGTCCTCCTGCTGATCACACTGGATGAACCTCAGTAAAGTCACGGCTGGACCCAAGTGAATAGCCCATATCACACCCCTGAATATATAATATAGTTTCATTAATGTTGTCACCATCCTGCAGGTAGCTAAGGACTGAAGGATATAAACCAAAATCCAGGTGGTCTCTCTGTCAAACACTAGACTACAACTACCAAGTACAGTACAAATACGCTATGATTACCTCAAACACAAACCCTCACCTCACATAAACAAGGGACTCTGTCCCAGACACATATTTCAAATGTGTTACTGTTGTAATTTAATTCATGGCACAGACAGATTTTCTCAAAGCATGTGTAACATATAAACCGTTTCACAGTAGAATAATTATCAGACTTGGTATAATAGAGTAGCGAGAGTTTGAGAGAGGAGAGATGTAGACTGGCATGGCTTTACTGAAGAAGGTTTTATTTAGCGTCACTTCATCTTGTATCCATATGAACAGTATTGTCTCAACCTATATCTCCTTATTAAAATATATCAGTATATCTTAAAAAGTCGATTTACTACGTAGCTATAAGAAATTTAGGGTTGAGTGTCTGTGTGTGCACGTGAGCTGAGCTGCTTACTTGGTGACTTAATAGCAGTGGCTTGATGTCGAACAGTTTGCTGCACTGGTGGCAGGTTAGCTTGGAGGTGTCACTCGGCCCACACTCTGCTGGTTTCAGAGGCTGACCAGCAGGTGCTCTGGCTTGGGTTTGCCCTGGGACAGAGGGGGAGGACATGGCTGGGTAGGGAGGCACCAATGGGGGCACTGAGGTATGACTGGGGTGGTGACCCTGGTAGGGGACTGACGATGAGTACTCCTGAGGGACGGGAGGGACTGAGCTGGCTCCGGCAGAGGGACCTGGTTTGGGAGCATCTCTGGGGGAGGATTCCCTGAGAGTCGAGGTTCCATTGGTCAGGTCTGGCTGAGATGTGTTCCCAGACTTCTGTAAAAATATGGACAGAAATTAACAGCAACGTAGCATCTATAAAAAGGCAACGTTAAGACCAACAGATCTCCATCAACAACTCCTGTTAGACACAAAAAAAAGCTTTACCCTGTATATAGAAACACAGTCATAGGAGCAGAAGTTACGAATAGTGCCGTCCACCATGGCCAGATGATACTGAGGAACTGCTGACACCCTGCACTGGCAGCAGGGGAATGCAGTACCTAAGGAAAAACATAAAACAAAAATGCTGACCATGTGAGCATGCATTCATGTTTATTTCTCAATAATGAAACACACTTTCCTCAACTTAAGTTGAGACACAGGCCGCAGTGACATAAATTAATTTTACCTGTTGAATTTTAAGTTCAATAAAATGAGTAAGAAATAGATTATCGTAGTCACTTATAGATATACCAACTAAACCCTGGTGTGCGAGTGTGTCTCTGTCATGTGTCCTACCACTTAGAATGTGTTGGGGGGGTCGACTCTGTTCCACACAAACTGATGAGCAGTATAGCTGAACTTTGCCCTTCTGGTCTCGTTCCATGATGGTGGTGGACACTATCGCCATCTTGTGACAGTAGGCACACTCTACCATCTTTCTGCAAGTCTGTACAAAAACACAATCAGTATTGTAGAGGTTTACCTTTGCTGCATTGGATACATTTGCTAGATAAACAGAATACCATGTTTGATCTTGTTCGGCTACATGATTTTTGGGTACTTAATCTACAATTTAAAGTTCTTAATCTTATTAGCATTTGGAGTTGCTAACATTAAAAAATGGCTAGTAAAGCAGAAGAGGTTATCCTTCATACTCCTGTCATAAATACTGAATCATCCTTTTCTCAGAAGAAACCAAAAAAGAAGATTTTATAATCGAACATACCTGTTTGTATGTGCCAATACAGGTAGGACCACAGAAATTGAGCTGAACTCTTTCTATTGTGAGTGTGTGACAGGAGCCAGAGCTGCTATTACAGTAAAGTCCGCAGCCTTCACAGCAGTTCATGGCTAACTGTCGCATCTTGCGCCATGTTAGAAAACAAGCATTACTACATAGTCTGTGCAGACGACCTTGATGGGTGACCTCGTGCTCAATCAGCTGTGGAGATGATCACAGACAAACGACAAACACAAGGACAAGAGAATTAGACCCAACAGTGAAAAAGTAGACCTGAATTTGATTTTGACACAAAACTATCAACTTGGCTATTCAGGCTTATTGATCAAATTCTTCTTTACTCTATGAACTAGCCTTTTATGTCACTTACCCTGTTAGAGACTTTGCAGACACTGCAAAAGGGTTTTTCAGGCAGTCGCTCTGCTGCTTTTTCAGGTGGCTTATCAGGCTTCTTCTCCAGTCGTTTATCAGCCCATTTATCAGGAATCTTCTCAACTTGTTTCCTCTTGTGTCTAAAGACAGACAGACAGAACTGGCCACAGAAGTGCATGTAGGTGCCGTCTTCTGTTGGAATCGTGATCATGTCTCTGGGCTGCAGAATCTCCCTGCAAAGACAAACACAGAAGCAATGATTGTGGTGGAAAGATACAGGATAATGACTGATTCAAATTGACAAACATTACATGCATGCATTCAACATTTTATGTTTTAGGGATTAATTCGACCAAGTTTATTACCAATACATAGTGTCGGAAGTCATTATTTTTGAGTCATGTTGATGATTTTTATACTATTAATAAGATAATCTTTATTGTCATAGACGTATTATTAATCTTAATTAAGTTTCAAATTATATCAAAGTTGTAGATGGTACAGTGATATATACACATACATATTGTTTTGGTGAACAAATAGTGTTTGACTGTGTATATGTGTATATATAGGATTCAAGACTCTAACATGTGGGTCACTGAATATACAATTTTTCAATTTGGCCACAATAGAAGGGTCATAAATTATACAAACCAAATGTAATGATCCACAAAAGCATTTCATTAAATGCTAAATCAAAGTCTTTTGTTGTCAGCAATCTGGTGGAAATGTCTTGCTGCCTTGAGGCACCCTTTATTATCCCATATTTACAGCTGGAAAACCAGCTTTTCATTTATTCATCTACCAAACAACCAAAAAACAAACTGAGCTTCACAGACTTTAATCTAGGAGCTACCTGTCTGTTAGGTGACAGTACCTGTTACACTGAAAACATGATCGACCCTTGTTGGCTGGAGGCAGATGTCCAGTCAGACAGACTGTAGAGCAGAAGAGCTGCGTTGAACCTTTTCTTTGGAATGCTGTTTGGCCTTTCAGCAGAACCTAAATGCATTTCAGGAAGCATGAAACATAAAAATAACGAAAAAAAGACATTAAAAGCTACGTCACTGTTCAAAGTCCCGACACATTCGACAATATAATTTCTGCTAATTATGTCAATAAAATAACTTGTAAGTTGATTCATTAGCAAATATTTGTCAACATTCTATGTTAATAGCAGTACAGAAAAGATTAAGGTAAATACAGTTCATTTTAACGTTTGACATTAATAATAACATTTTTATCTTAATGTGTACATCTATGTAGGCAGGTTTTGTAACATTTTTCCTTTTTTCAAATGTAAGCAGCACAGAGTTACAGCATTACCTTGGAGCACCCACTGCAGCGAACACTACCAGGAACGGGGGGCTGAGGTGCCCGTGGGGGAACTGGTATCAGAGCTGGCAGTGAAGTGGGGACTGGAACTGGTGGTCTGACAGGAATGGGAGCCATGGCTTGTAGGATACCTCTACTTTGGATGAAAATGGCTGCTGGAGTGGGGGCTGGGATTGCTGCTGGCACTTGATAAGTGAAGAAAAGAAAGCTTTGGTTTTATTTGGTACCTTTGATAAATCACACATGGAAAATTAGCAGTTTTAAACCTCTGGCTGCTGATGCTTTCGAGCATTATGACCAAAACAATAGGTAGAATGATAACAAATCTTGGTTATGGACTGGTGACTGCTTGCATGTCAAACTAACAAGTATATGTTGTCACTAGAACAAGATGAACACAACAGAATGTCAGCTATGATGTTAAATTCAGAGAAAAACACGTCATGAGCAAACAAATAAACTCACTGGAAGGGGGTGCGAAGTTGTTTCCTCCACCTACAGAGTAAACGGAACTGATCCGTAGCTCTTCCTGAAATGTGAACAGATTAAAGACGTAAGATTCTGTTCACGGGGTTTAATGGCTTCCTCGCCTATAATTAATTAATAATTATAAATCTACACCTAGTACTGAACAAAAACATGAACAGAAAATAATACTGATAACTTTGTTGCTCCATACCCACCTCCTGTTCTAGCTCCTCTTTGATCTGTCTGATTGAGCTCTGAGGCAGTAGAGCAGCATCGTAGCCCTCATCAATGGGCTCATCTTTAATATTTATAGGAGGAGACATGCGGGGATTACTGTCCTCCATTGGAGCAGCCTCTGACGTCTGACATAACAAAGAACATCCAAAATTAACCAATGATGGTTGGAAAATTATTTTAGATGCAGTTAGATCACAATCTTTCCAGATTCCTACTGTACCTCGCCCTGCTGGCTATCCTCTGTGTCCTCTGTTTGGTTTAGAACGCCTCCATCTGACAGAAAGGTAGAAAAGAAAATGTTCAATTAAAACTTTACACACCTCACCCAAGAGTTTACAACTACACATGCTCTGCCCAGTCCACCATAAATGCCAGGAAAGAATGCAGCTCACATTTTGTTGTTTTGTTTGTTGACAAATGAAAGCCGTCAGTTTTTTTGCATATGTTCCTATCCAGCCCAAGTAGGTGCACTGAAATTGTGGCAGCTCACAAACACTCCGTGAGTTGAAGTTTTTTGCCGGTGACGGACGCTGTTTTTTGGGCAGAAATGTGAAGAAGATGCTTCTCCACCTATATCTGTGGTATTTTTTTCCTCATATAAGTTGCCAAAGACAGTTACGTTACTTTTGTTTGGTCATATAACGGTGCTTTGTGGGACATTTCTCTGTACTAAGTTGAGTGAGGGACCGGTGAAGTCCGACCGACACGCCCCCGCTCCGTGCCGCCGGCTTATCAGTTCACATTGGTTCGGTTCTCCAATAATATAGCCCTGATACTACCTCCAGAGGCGGATCAGGGCCAGAGCAAAATTTCAACCCTCGCCGCCTCTGAGAGATTCACACTGAGACGGAGGCGGGGAGCTGGCGTACTAAAGCCGCACCCAAAAGCCAGTGTGAATGGGGTGTGTTTCTGCTGCGGGTCCACATTTCCTGAAAGATTTCAATGTCCTGCATAAATGGTATAAATTCCAGTTGTCCAGTCTGTGTTTTTGAGCTTAAAAAACAACTCACGGAGTAAAGTATCAGTATTTGACAATCTTGTATAGAAAATTAACAGTTATCTTTCTCCAGTAGTGCTTTCTAGAGGGAATTATTTTCACAGAAAATTATGAACGGAGTGATTTAAATATGAGTTCATAATATTTTAATCACAGGATAAAAGAAACCATGATACTAGTTATATAAAGACAAAATATAATAAAATAGAGACAAACTAAACAAGCACGGAAACCATGTTCATTCGAGACAGCACTCTCATCGTCATGTTAAAAAATCTACTTATATGCTGAGAGTACTAATTTAAAATGTCTCTAGTAAAAAGTACCAACTGGCATTGTTTAGTTTTGCTCTGCACTGTAGTTTTCAACCAGTGAATAGTAGGCTGCCAAAGCGTCCAGACTGTGACACATTTGTGGAAATCCTATTTAAATCGCATTTCAAACCACCTCCAAAGTGATATTGATCTTATTTGCAAAAAATTGCATTTCATGTGATTTTTTTTGGTATCTAGACTTTCCAAAATTAATCTGGATATGCCAAAAAATGGATTTGGGCTGGCAGTCTGAACACAACTTAAGTGTCACAGTCAGCCATGTCAATAAGTAAGCAAACACAATACCAGAGCCTTGGAACAATCTCACCTAAATAAAACACTATGTTAATAATAATAATAATCTTATGAATTCCACCTGTGCTTTTCCTGCTTTGACAAGTCCAAACTGTATAGCCCAAATAACCCTGACAACATCACTATGACATTGTCTGGGTTATTGTCTAAGACTTCAGGGAGCTCTCTCCAGAGCCACAGAGGACTTTATAAAACTGCTTCCACACAAATTACACAAACTTGATTTGATGACAGCCCAAAAGCCAATTGTCCTGAGGTGTCAGGCCCATGCGAGGACACTGTGATACAATACAGCAGATAGACACTTGCAATGTGGTCTTGGTGATCAATCTTGTCCTTGAAAATTGTCTAAATTCTGACATCTACACAGACTTACCTTGGCTGTTGTCAGTCTGCGAGGAGTGGGAGGTGTTAGCAGACCCACTACTCCCCTCCCTGTCTTGCTCCTCCTCCTCCCCTCTGGGCTGATGAGCAAAGGGACTGCCTCGAGTTAAGTTGTTTCCCGCTCTTGGTTGGCCTGTTTTCCGGTTTGCATCACCTATATTACCATCCTCCATGCTGCTCATTGGCAAGGCAAAGTGCCAGTCTTCATCATCTTCCAGGCCATCCAGCGCGTCATCAAATGCTGCCCCTCCACTCCGTCCTGCTCCTCTTCCTCCTTCATTGGTTCCCATAGTAAAAAGTGTGTGTGAAGTGGAGGAAATGCGAGGAAAGGATGGGTCTCCCAGTCCCTCATCCATCTTTTCTTCTTGTCTGCTGCTATTGCTATCTTCTTCTTCTATTGGTTGGTGTTCCTCTGAAGGTTTCTCAGCTCCCTTTGTCTCGTCCTGACCTCCACTCTTAGAAGAGGTGGCAGAGCCCCTGGAGGAGTCAGCAAAGTCTCCAAGCCCCATCACTTCATCAAACACTCTGGACAGGCGCTCCTCATGCTGTAGGGAGAAAAAAGGTCAGTTCAAAAGTGAGTGGTCAAAAGTTAAATGGCAAAATGTATGTTTAGCACACAAGGAATTATGTTCTGTAATCCTCCATTAACCTTCAAACTTATTAATAGAGTTGGGACTGATCTGATGCAGTATTGTACCAGGATCCAATTCTTACTTAATTCACTAATTGGATATGGGACTGATATCACATAGTCTGATGTTTTTATGCCCCCCGACGCTAACAACAGTGGAGTTGGTAGCTGAGGATGCTAAAGCTATGCAGGGCTTAACATAACACTTGCAGGCTTGCACAGGGTAGGTTAACTCTTTGTTTGGGCAAAGTTGAATGCCTCATGCAGTTGTCCAATCTGGCAAGGGAAAAAATAAATATGATGTCCAAGTTAATGTAATGTGACATTAAACTGCCTATTTCACCACTGAAGCTGAGCTGTTCCAGGTGAGCTGTGTATGTGAGTCTGTCTCAATACCAATACTACACTCAATCCACAGAATTTCTCTATCCACTCTTCTCTGACACTCCTCTCCCCAGTCTGCAAAGTCCTGAGAGGTTGGTTTTATGGGAGGGTTGGCTGTTTTTGAAAGCTGCCCCCATATATGCCAAGTGTCTCTCAATAAGCTAAAAGCAAAATTAAATTGCAAAAGCTAGGTTTACACCAGAACAGTGCAGTTGCTATGCATATTTAGAACATGGTATCTAGAACTCAAACACTTTGTGCTAAAATGTCAAGATTTGGACATAAATCAATTAACATCATTAACGTCCATATAACCATATTTTCCGGACTGTAAGTTGCATCAGTCAAAAAATGCGTCATGAAGAGGAAAACATATATACAAGTCGCACCTGACTATAAGTCGCATTCATTTAGAAATGAATTTCACAAAATCCAAGACCAAGAACAGACATTTAATCTGGAAAGGCAAGTTATTTAACGACACAATAGCACACAAGCTGAAGTGCGATTTCTCATGACCAGTTGTCAATATATTCACACTTTTCTGCCCTTTCTCTGCGACACTTCGGCCCACGGCGATGTCAAACGTGAGGGGGACCTCGTCCATGTTGATAATATGATCCGGTGACACGTTGTGTTCAGTTACCTGCTTTTCAATGAACTCACGGAAACTGTTGACCTTGGCTTGGGAGTCTGCTGGCAGTTTCTGACGCACCGTTGTCCGTGCTCTGATAGAGAGGCGGTTGCGTTCCATGAAGCGGGAACACCAAGAAGGCCCGCCAGTAAAGTCAATTATATTCATCTCTTTGGCAACTACCTGGGAGTGGAGCCGTAACTGCACCGTTGACAACCCCCTACCGGCAGCACGTTGTTCAAGCACCCATCTGTGGACTCGTTCCTCCAGCTCTGGCCATCTTGCTTTCAGCCCGCGATTAGCTTTCTTTGTTTTCTTCATTGCAGTAAGGGTAACCTCTGCTTTTCGCCAGTCCCTCACAAGTTTCTCACTCACTCCAAACTTTCTTTCTGCTGCTCGATTACCGTTTTCAGCTGCATATTTTACTACCTGCAGTTTGTAATCTGCAGAATAGGATTTTCTTTTGGGGGGCATTTTGTTTGTGTTCAGTCTTGCTCAGTTGAGTTGAGTTAATGTTTCAGTTTTTTTTTTCAGTGGTACAAGAGCAGCATATAGTTGTCACAAGCCTAGAGCGCCCTCTCGCAGCTGTAGACGGTAATGTTTACTCCTCGGTTCATGTCAGTCAGTATGAATTAACATTTAAAAACATGTTCAATTATATATATTTTGATATATAAGTCGCACCTGACTATAAGTCGCAGGACCAGCCAAACTCTGAGAAAAAGGTGCGATTTATAGTCCGGAAAATACAGTACATTGGTTTTCAGCTAAAAAAGGTGGTCTGGGGGTTTAGCTACTCTTTAATAAACCATCATATTTTGAACTGCTGCACAAATCTCCACCTAATATTATCTGCATACATCACAGTTCTATCTTCATCAACTTTAGACTTTATCTGGCATACAGGCGTTCCTTCTTTACAGTCTGCCTCCAGCACTAACCCATTTCCAATGCAACTGGCTGGAAGGCTGATATCACCTTTGTACAGTAACACAAGTAATAATAACACAACAGTGACAGTACCAAGCATAATACTCACCACAGTCTAATGTCAGTAGGCAGCGTATTTGAATTTGGTGAAACAGGAAGGTATATTGTTTGTCTCGTTGTGTTTTACACACTGTCATAGTAGGCATACTACTGTTGGATTCAAATTGGAACAACAACCTTCACAATTACAGCAAATAACGTCCAATCACTGAAAATAACTTCCATCATGTCAACGTTTAGGAAAACTAGCAATTACAGACTTGATTTTACTAGTGTCCGTGTATTGATCCTAATAGCTATAGGCCTCATATTGTCTGAACAGATACATGGAGGGGGCGCCCCACCAAACTCCATTAAATTCGGCAGTATTCTAGCATATTCGTTAATTTACAGATTTAAACACCAACCAGTCCATTATGACAATGTTGTTGTTGCGTGAGTCTGATATTAAAAAGGGCGTTCAAGTAAGTGACTCGCATAGTCGCAATTAAGTACACACTTTTTATTGTTCGCTGCAGCCCTCAGCCATGCAAGGGCTTTGTGGAGCCAGCAACCAACTGCAACACAATTATGCAGGGCTGGATTAATGAAGGATTCTGGGGTTCGCCAAAAGTCTAACTTAATATTGTGTTGAATGTATTCGTTTGCTGATTAACAATTTGTCAGGCTGTTTAATAGAGCCTGGCGAGGCGGCATGCATCAGTGCTGAATAGCAGCAAGCTACAGGGTTGTAAGCTAACTAGCTAGCTAACATTAGCATCAATATGCACATCTCGACCGGAAGCTATCACACAATAACTAAAGGTCTTATCAACTTATCGGTTTAGCTTGCGGTCTGACGGTTGCTATAATTTCATTCTAGGTTTGTGTTCTTTACCTTTAATCGTTTAAGTCTAAATTCCTCCGAATCCGCCATGTTTTAATTATGCTGCAGGCGCCGCGCGCTTCCAAACACCCACCCACTTCTGAGGGTTATAGGTTATGAATGCAAGCAGCTAACAACAAAAATATGTTGCTTTAAGAAAAAACAAAGTAGCAGGCTAAAACCGGCAAGTTCCAGTGTAAGAACTGTATGCATGAGACACCCCCGAAATGTGTCCGGATATACTTTTAAGACATAAGAAACCATGTTAGATATAAACCGGCCATAACGACCATACGACAACAATGACGAAGACGAAACACTTTGGTGGGCACGATCTAGCATTACCGTATTTTGGATGGCTTTCACTCCTGACACTAGCTGTGTAGTGTTAAGTTGTCTGGCTTAGCCCAGCTTAAATGATAATTGTGTTACACAAACCTAGTTTGAGTCGTAGAGGAGTGACAGCATGGACTTCGCCCTTCCTCTAATGGCAGGTACCGTGCGTTTTAAACTGTTAGTTTCAGAAAAATACATGGTGCTATATTCTGGTCAATACGGTAATTCCAGCTCGGGGTGCCCATGAAACACTACATTGCTGGTTCAAAGATGCAGTGAATGACAGTCAGATCCATGTTTCAATGGATATAAAGACATAAGCTCAATTTTCGTCCTTAATTTAGGACACAAAGTCAGTTCTTCAAGAGACTTTTTGAACAGAGGCATTACTGAAAAAGGCTCTAGTGGTTAGATTTGCTTATCTTACAGTGTCACTTGTTAGTGATTCTTTTCTGTAGGGAAATTCACAGTTTATTCATCAAATGCATGTTTAAAAAATAGTCCCCAGCACTTTTAATAAATTATCTAGAGAAAAGATTAGAAATATGAGATTTTGCACACTCATATGGCTTAAAATGTTTTGACCACCAGGGACCATCATAGAATTGTATATATCACACAATATACAGTATTTAAAATGTATGTTGCTTCAAGTTTCTAATGGGAAGTTACTACACCGTTCTAAATTGCTGTCAAAACCCTCAAATCTCTATCAGCACACTGATACTGTCAAAAACTGTAACATGTTAACAACTTTTCACATAGTTTGGGACAACAGTAAAATTAATGTTTGCTATAAAAGTATATAAAAGAGAACAGAGTTGAAAGGGGTGTAGTCTTTGTCACAGTTTTGTTGTTGGATGTTCAAGGTAATGTTTATAGATATTAAAACTTACTGGCAGCCAGAGGTTTCCCAGTTAAATATATATAAACTAAACTAGCACAAATACCCTTAACAATTTTGTATTTCCATAAGATAAGTTAAATTCATCTTAAATTCTTGCATAACATACGCAATAATTTCCAAATTTCTTGACGTAAATACTACCTTTTGTGGTTCTGAGTCAGAAACAGTTATGTGTTTGTTGTGTCACTGCTCCTCCCATCTGTGTGACACATGGAGAGTTTGTTTAGGATAAGACTGGACTTTATATAAAAATTATGGCCAAAGACATTTTTACTCAATTTAAATGCAATAATAAACATTTGAGTTGCATTACAAGTCTTAAACTTGTGTAAGTAATGTAATTAGTATTTCACATAGACCTTGACAAGCCTCAATTTTTTTGAGACATTGACATTAAACACTGGGTTATAAATTAGGCCCAGATTGGTGTCAATATGACAGTGACGCAATGCTTCGTTAACATGACCCACCACCAATGGGTTTTTGTTTTGTTTTTACCCACTGTTGGTGTTAATTTAATGGTACAGTTTGCTCCTGGACCAAAATGACTCTTCTGTCTGGAGTTTTTCTACCTATTAGTTACTGTGTAAATTTAGTCCAGTATTGCATTTGCACTACATTGACCCCACTGCACTATTCTACTTATTTATCTATTTAAATAACTCAAAATCAGTGGTGAGAAGTGCATAGGGTCAGTGCCCCTGCCAAAATCGTCTCCTGTCCAGCAGAGGGCGATCATAATAAATGTATAGCTGTACCGTATAACTGAGGGTATATGTGTAAACTACAGTCGTACAGCATAGATAAGACGAATGTGGTAAACACTGTAAAAGAAAGTGGACACACAAAACACTTACTGAGACCCAATTCAATCTTTTAACAACTAGGTACCTGCAATGACCTTTTTTTTTGTAAAGTTGTGTCGCGTTTATTACGTCCACGTCGGTATCTAGCGCACTTCCTTTTATAGAAACGTGATCATCAGAGCGGCCTGTGGCCTGTATTTGATAATAAACTAAGTCTATGTACATGTATTTCTGTGCGCGCCGACCCGAACCTTTCACTGGGGTCAAACAGGCATCAAGACGTTTTTCAGGAAGCAGTAGAGAGGAGGAGTGGGGTCGACATTTGTTGTTGTTGTCACTCCCACTGTATCCTCACATTGTCTGACAGTTTGGTCAACAGGCCAGCTGAGTGCTTTCTCGGTGTACGTTCACGTTTCTTCACCGGCGGATGAATGGCAACGACGGCAGTGAGAGCAGTGGCAGCGGGGGGCCCGGCGTCTTTGTCCCGGTTTAGGGGAGCGCTGGTCGCGGCTGTGCTGGGAGACTGTGTCGGCGGAGAGTTTGAAGGAGCGGAGGAGGTTCCAATGGAGAGTGTGCTGCAGCACCTCAACAGCCTGGACGACGAGGCCAAAGGAAATGGTGAGTGAAACGGCGACATTTCAATACCAGACCTGTATTGATGGCAGTAGAAGATGTGGCTCCTCAGCCTTACTGTGGACTACCCTTCACTCATACCGAGCCGTGCCGCAGAATATATTGAAAGTCTAAAATCAGTCCCTAATAAGTAGGACTGAATGCTATACCAGGCTTACAAAGGTTTCTCACATTAACTTGTTGTTTGGTCGTTAAAATGGTGAAAAATGTAAACCAGTCTTTCCCTAAACTCAAGGTGATATCCTCAGGTGTCATGTTTTGTTCACAACCCAAATATATTCAGTTTACTGTCACAGAGGGCTAAAGAAATCAGAACATATTCCCACTGAAGAAGCTGGAGAATTTACACTTTTCTTTCTCTTTTCTTAAAATTGTACTTGGACCAATTAATTGATTATCAAAATAGTAGGCAATCAATATTGTATTTGAAAACTAAAAGATAAATCATTGTAACTCTACAAAGCGATGTCCACAAATCCACATTTTTCTATTAAAATGGCAGAAAACCAAGCTGTACAAATTTAACTTGACAATTAACACTAAGGTCATGCAAGGAGTTTTTGTGCACTGCCTATATTTCTGTGTGTGTGTTTTAGGTATCCTTGAGTACAGTGACGACACAGCGATGGCGCGTTGTGTGGTCCAGTCTCTGCTCACTCGTGCCGGATTTGATGAGCGGGACATGGCTCGCAGGTACACGAATGAACGCTGCTTACAATAATAGCTTCTCAATAGTTCAATAGTTCAAGTGTAATGGTGTAAATATTGTTCCAAAGGTCTGGGAAGTCCACACACACACACACACACACACACACACACACACACACTGAAGCCGGTGTCTCACCGCTCTAGGTTCGCAAAGGAGTACAGTGCATCCCCAGGTCGCGGTTATGGTTCTGGAGTGATCCAGGTGTTGAAGAAGCTGTCCTCACCTCAGCTCAGTGATGTGTATCAGCCAGCCAGGGACCAGTTTAATGGTCGAGGCTCCTTTGGGAATGGAGGGGCCATGAGGGCAGCCCCCTTTGCACTGGCTTTTCCTGATCCGGCTGATGTTAAAAGGGTGAGCAGTGGGCAACTTTTGGGCAACAAACCATACGCTTGGTGTCATGCATGTTGGAGCTATACACATTTTGACATTGAAATGCCATGTATAAAACATGAGTGATTCCGTAGCTTGTTAATAAAGAGCTGAACTTTACTATATGTAACTTTACTATATGTGACTGTCATGAATTAATATGATGACACTACAAGACCTGTAAACAGACTTTATCAGTTAAATCATTGAAGTTTATTAACCTTTAATCCGATGAGACTCATTGAATAGTTAAAAAATCAGAGAGAATTTAGGGATCCATTTTTTAACTGATGATTTTCCCCCCTGAATAATAAAAGCTTCAACTGTTTTAAATACAGATATGGGACAGGAAAAAATAACTGGAAAATAATCCATGCCTAAAAGTTTCCTCTTTTGTGCAACCAAGTAAACTAGTGTGTATCTGATATCGACTGAAGTCAAATTGAAGTTGATTGTAACTTTTATGCCAAGTCAAAATACTGTAATGCTAGTCTAAATCTTGATCAAAAAGTGACCAAGAAAACCAAAATCAATCAATTCTTCTCATAAATAGAATTTCAAATAAATGAAAGATTTGAGTTCAAGTCCTGTTGCAATTGGTTGTAATCTCTGCTTCAAAACACGTACATGAGATGTAGCTTGAGAAGCACCAGCTCAGTGTATTCAAACAAATATTTTCCACAAGTAGTCTCGTGTGAAAAGCAGTGTTAATACGCTGTACGACACTGTGTTTTTTCTAACCGTTGCTCAGGTTTCATTGTGGTTCATCTGTGATTAGCCAACAACCTGTAAAAAGTAATCACTCCTGCATAGATTCGCACAAGTATGCTAATGGATGAACATTTATCTTCATTCATTTTTTTTTTTTGTCACAGCGATGTCTGACCCGGTTGCTTTGTTTTGATTTCCCTCCTTTTACTCTCTCCAGTTTGCCCGTCTGGGCGCCATGCTCACCCACTCCTGCTCTCTGGGCTATAATGGAGCTGTGCTGCAGGCGTTAGCCGTGCACCTCTCCCTGCAGGGGGCACTAGACCTGCCTCAGCAGTTCATAAGCAGGCTAATCACAGAGATGGAGGAAGTGGAGGGCAACGAGGCGGCACGCAATGATGCCAGAATGTGAGTACCGCATGAATAAAGGTGGCTGTAGCACAGATCTGAACTAGTCATGTCTGCCTTGTGATCTGATGTTTGGGGGCCATTGTCAGGAAACAAAGAAAGATTTACAGAAATGTCCGATTCAGGCAGTGTTATTTTTACTGTCAATCTTTCGTGAACATGGTGTTTCTGTCCAGCCTAAAAGAAGCAGAGAAGCCGTTCTGTGAGCGCCTCCACAGAGTTAGAGACCTGATGGATAGGAGCAAGGTCAGCATCGAGGAGGTCATTTCTGAACTGGGTCAGTATTGCTTTATCTTTGACATTATCTTGACTTTTTCTTTCTCAGATTTACGAGAATTTTTGTTACCCATCCATCCTCTTCTGCCCCTTCATTGCCTGTTTATTGTACTATCTAGGGCCGCAACCAATGACAGTTTTCATCATTAATCTTCCAATTATTTTCTCAGTTAATCATTTGATCTATATATCTGAAAATATTGAAAAAGGCCCATCACTGTTTCCCAAAACCCAAGTTGACTTATTCACATTGCTTGTTTTATCCAACCAACTGGCTAAAGCCACACGATATTCACTCTACTATCATAGAAGATCGAAGAAAAACATCAATTATTAACAAGTGAAAAGCCAGAAATGGCAAATTAATGCCAAAAGTCATTTAAACAATAAATGCATTATTTGAGTAGTTTCAGATCAATTTTCTGTTGATCAACTAATTGATGAACCAAGTCATAATTACAGGTACATCCTACTGTTTTAAGAGATAACAGCAGTATGGATTTCCATTTTTTCTGAAGAAAAACCCTTAACTCTACTTTTCTTTTCTGATCTTTTCTCATCACTCAACGTTTCCTGTCTTTCCTTCCAGGTAATGGCATTGCAGCGCTTCATTCAGTCCCCACTGCCATCTTCTGTGTCCTCCACTGCCTGCAGCCCTGGGAATGCCTTCCAGAGAACTACGGCGGCCTGGAGAGGACAATAGCCTACAGCCTGGCCCTGGGAGGGGACACTGACACAATAGCTTGCATGGCAGGGGCCATCGCTGGGGCCCACTATGGCATCGAGGCTATTCCTCAGTTGTGGATAAGGTGCTGTGAGGGGGCGGAGGATGCAGACATAAACGCAGAGCGACTTCACATGCTGTACCACCAGTCATCACAGGGAGGCGGGAGTGGGACAGAGGAGCAAAGCAGTGCAGACGCATCTGAAAGCCAGTCAAACGCTTCTAACGGCACAGAGAAGAAAACTGTAGCTGAGTGATTCTTCAACTGGAGTTTGACAAAAGGACACTTGTACACACACACACACACACACACACACACACAAATTGCAAATGACACACTTAAACTTAAAAATTACCTTTTTAGTTTTGAACTGTGTTGTAACCCGTGGTCAAAGGGTGAGCTGTTTCAATGTTATCACTATCCCAGCATTATTCTTTTTAATTTAAAGACAACTCATTTTCCCTTTTTCCTAAATGGGTCAGCAGGCGTTGACAACCTCAAGCTTGTAAAAAAAAATGCTAAATTACTTCAAAAAATAAAGCAATAATGGCAGTTGTTAGGTTACAGAGTAGGCAAGCTGAACAAACAAAAACATAGTCTGTCACCAGACAGATGAGATTGATGATGATGATAATAATAATAATAATAATGTGTGATAACTGTCATACAAATATTCAGTCTGTGTGCTTACCCAGTACATTTACACACTTAAACACCTCTCTCCCTTCCTTGCTCTTTCCCGTTTTGTGTTGTTGTGATGTGAAAATTGCACTATGATTTGGCCATGTCTACTTTTATAATTTTGGCAGATAACAATTATTTAATAAACTTTTTTAAAATCACATAATCTGTTTGAGTGTTATTTTTTTAACATAAGGCTCACTTTGCATACTGTACACCTCAGAAAAACAGTTGTTTATGCACACAGGTTATTGACAAAGGATGCTGCAGTTTGATTCTTTGGTTATTTTTGTTTCACACATCTCGAAGCTGCAATGTTTGATAAAAGCACAAATGGCAAAACTGGAAAACCTACTCAATCAGAGGTTTTTGTCTGCCGGGGCAACCTCTAGGAACA